>RJWH01000213.1:841775-1113213 GCA_004363575.1 Solenodon paradoxus | reverse complement strand
CTCTCTCTCTCAAGATTTAGTTCATTCATTTTTATTGTTATACTTATTCTACTGTGTGAATATACCACTATTTTTCAATCTATTCTATTTGCGCTGTTTTGGTTTTTGGCAATTATGAATTGTGCTAAGCATTCATTTGAACATTTATGAAATACCTACTGTGTACAGTCGCGCCATAATTTCTGGCAGTGAACTGGAAGGTTTATAGTAAATGTTTTTTTCCCTAACTCGAGGTCATTCTGTTGTCCTTGACTTGGAAGCATCAGTAATATGACTCATTCCTTATAAGTATGCCAAGTATGCTATGTAACGCAAGCAGTAGGCTAGACTTAGCCTTAAAAGATTTCCACTGAACCAGAAGTACAGGTTCTACAGTGTCACCTGCTGTGGATGGATAAGCTACTACTATCTTCTCCTTCCCCTCGAAGAATCGATCAGTGGAGGAATAATTAAAATATGTGGTGTATTCATAAAATGAATATTATTCAGCCTTTAAAAGAAAGAAAATTCTGACATATGCTACAACATAGCTGAAATTGAAGTCAAGTAAAATAAGCCAGTCACAGAAGAACAAATACTATATGACTCCATTTCTGTGAGATATCTAGAATAATTAAATTCACAGAGCTAGAAAGCAGAACGGTTTGTTGCCAGCAGCAGGAGAGAGAGGGGAGGGAGGAATTTTGGTTTGATGGTCCAGAGGTTAATTTTGGGACGATGAAAAAGTTCTGATGCTGGGTGGTGGTGATGGTTGTAAACACTGTGAATGTGCTTAGTGCCACTGAACTAAACACTTAAAAATGGCAAATTCTGATACTTTACAATTGAAAAAAGACACGTGGCATGCTCTGGTGGAACAGTTGTTAGATCAATCACTTCCGAAGGAGCAAGCTATATACTCCTCGGTTCAGTCCCCGGTCTGCAGAAAATAACCAGTGTAAAAAACTAAATAAAAATAAAATAAAGATGCTTTAAAAAAAGATATGTGAAAGCTTTTTTGCTTTCTTATTAAGGTGTGAATTTCCATGGGCAGGAATGGGTATTGGGGTCTGAGTTATTAAAAGAGTTTTTAAACCTAATTGTTAATATAAAATTCCTAAAACAAAAAGGGCAAGGTAGAGGAAATGTTTAAAACTCTGGTAAATAATCTCTAATGGTTGGCATACAAATAATATTATTTTGATATTAGAATAAACAATATCTGTAACAAGTTGCCTTTTATTATATAGATATAATAAAAAATATTTATTGAGTGCTTACTAACCATTCAGCACTATGCCAAGAACAGAGAGGGAAATAAAATTGTATTAGACAAGGGCCTTGTATTTATAGAGTTTACAATTTAGAGAGGCCTCTTTAAAGGAAAGATGATACCAGTCACAGAATTCTCTCCTTTCACCCAGAGTCTGTGGCGTTTGCATGGCTGAACCTTAGACACCTGAGCACAAGGGTATGCCAGAAAATTCTTATTTTTTTATACTTGCTTTACTAAAAACCCAGAGGGTTAATTAGAATAAAATTAGAATAAGACTATAACATGAGATTTGTGGCTACTAAGATTAAAAATGAAAGGATACACTTATTACAAGATGAGTTGCTCAGACTAGAGAGTGACAGCTTATGTACAATCTGTTGGCTGGTGACAAACTGAAGACAGTAATCAAGATGAAACATCTTTCTCTTGGGCTTGGCATCAAAGGGATTTTCTTGACATATATGGAGAGGTGAAAAGAGGAGTTATTTTATTATATGACCAACTTTTGAACAACCTGCTTCTCTATTTACTTCTGGAAACGTGGGCTTATATACAACTGGGCTCTAAATGACTATGAACTCAAATGAGAAAGCTATTAAACAAGCAAACAGAATTGTTTAAAAAAAAACTAAAAGCAATTGATAAGATGTCTAGAAGAAACCAGAAAATCTTCGTAACCTTGGGTGAGACAGAGTTCTTAGATATGACACCAAAGCACATTGATAAAAGAATTGTTAAGTTAGGCTCATCACATTTAAAAATTTTTGCACTTCAAAATACTGAGAAAAGAGACAAATTAACATACTAGGAGAAAATATTTAAATATCATAAATATGGCAAAGGATTTATATCTAGAATTACATAATGAACTTTTAGAATTTAATAATGAAAAAATAATCCTATTTTTAAAAAGTTTTCAATAGGCATTTTACCAAATAAGATATATGAATGGCTAATAAGTACAAGAAACAATGTTTGAAAGCATTAGTCTTTGGGGAAACATATATTAAAACCACAATGAGACACCACTGCATACCTAATAGAGGAATTATAATAGAAGAGATAATATACATCTGGTGAGGATGTGGAGAAATGAACTCTCATACATTGCTGAGGAATGTACTATACTATAGCCACTGTGGAAAACAGTTTGGTGGTTTCTTAAAACAAAAGTTAAACATGATTTTATCATACAACCCAGTCATTTCACTCCTAGGACTATCCAGAAGAGAAATAAAAACACAGGTCCACATAAAACTTGAGTGCTCATAGCAATATTATTTATAATAGCCAAAAATTGGAAACAATTCAAATGTTCATCAAGAGCTGCATGGTAAACAAAATGTAGTCAATTCTAGTCTAGTAATATTTACTACTCAGTAATAAAACAAATCCTTAATATAAGCGAAAACATGAAAAAACCTGAAAAACATTATAAGTAAAATAATCCAGGTGCAAAAAACTACATTATTATGTGATTACATTTATATGCAATGTCAAGAAAAGGCAAATATATAGAGATTTATGATTGTCTGGGGCTAGGGCAGAAACGGTAGTTATTTGCAAAATAGCATAAGGGATCTTTTGGGGTGATGAAAATGTTCTAAGACTACAATGATGATTGCATAACTGTAAATTTACTAAAAACAATTGATTTGTACACTTAAAAAGAGTGAATTTTGTGGTGTGTGAATTATACCTCAATAAATCTGTTTTTAAAAAAGCAGTTGGAATAGATGAGAAAAGAAGGAAAATTTAGCTTCCTCTGGAGTCAGCTGTAAAATCAGACTTCTAGTGCTGACTGACCATACATGAGTGCAAACACTGTCATAAATGATTCCCTTGCTTGTCTTTCTATCCATCATAGCAAATCCATCGGCCAAGAATCAATCCAGTTGTCTAAGTTCCCTCTACAGTCACTGCAAAGTAAGACAGCCTTCCTCCTCCTTCCTTGCATGCTGTGTCTCTCAACAATATTATCACCATTTGTTCAGTCTCCTAATTAGTTTAAAGTATTTTCACACCAGATTAATATAAGTTGCAAAATGTTATACACTACAAAGAAGCTCTTCCTCTGCTGACCTTCTAGTCTCTCTTCTACATGCAGTCAGTGTTACCAGTCTCTTGGGTTCCCTTTCAGAGGTGTTACCTGTGCTCATCCCACTCCAAAAAACCCACCTTCCTATTGTACACCCATCGGGTGCTTGGCAGTGAGGGAAAGTGACATCTTTTCCATTACTTATATTTCTCCAAGTATCTCATCTTCCTAAATATCAGTTTCTTCATATTTCAGTCCTCCCCACAGGACTTCCCACTGTCAATTGGATAAACCCCAAACTTCTTAGAAGAGTATTAAAGGTCCTCCAAAATCTGCTTCCATAATTTACCTTTCTAGCTATCTCCCTAAGTACCTGTAAGTTGGAGTTAAGCAACACTGGTTTTCTTGTTTCCCTAAAACGCTGTATTTACCTAAATTATGGAGAATAAGAAGTGGCAATAAAAAGCTCATTAGTAGGAAGAGTATGGACTCCGTAATGAGAGAGTCCTGGCTTTGAATCCTGGTACTGCCTCTTAAGATACTGTCTAACCACAGGCAAACAACTTTAATTCAGAAAATTATTTTTCATGGGAAAAAAAATGTGGATTCCATCCACCAAACAGGATATAATAACCAGGGAGAAGCTTAGCAAATAGAAGGTACTCAGTAAAGCCAGTGGCCTTCGTGAGCTGGCAGGCTCATTACTACTGAACTAGTAGCAGTGATTTTAGTCGATTGGGCTCTGAATATACTCTCTTCTCTAGTACGTGTAGCATCTGAGGGATAAAAAATAGGGGAAAGATTGAGGCATAGGAAACTAATTGTAGAGTAAAAATAGTAATGTAACAGGGAGGAAATATCCACAACATTAAATCTTTTAATAGTACAGCTTAGTACTCCTTCAGGGGAAGTACAGGTTAAAAAGCTAATAAGTAAAACAAAGTAATGGGCAAAGCAGAGTTCTAGCTGTTTTTGTTTAATAGCCACACTTTAGGTGCTAATATACTACATAGTGACTTTGGTGGGCAGCTGGTAATTAGAACTGATACTCCATGATCACAAAGTGGTTCACATTGTGAGAAAAAGGGAGTTTGTCTCCACCTGGATATTATCTTCAGATAATATAAAAAGCTAATAATCTAACAGTATTATTTTAAGTGATAAGTACTAACCCTGAATAACAGGGAGTAGCATTCTAATAAGCAATGATGTGCCCAGAAGGCTGTTGGGGATAGGGCTATAGCTGGAAACGTGTAGTGGAAGTAAACACCTTTGTAATTTCTGCTTGTCAAGATTCTATCTGCCTGTCAGGCCAAGTTCAAACTCGACCTCCAAGAATTCTTACTCAGTCTTTTCAGTTGGTTCTATTTTTTTCTCCTTGGTATGCCCCAAAGATCTTACATCTTTATTAGGGTACTTAATACATTCATCAATGCATTTAACAAACATTTGCATTCACCGTATTGAGGACATGCAAAAATGAGTGAGACACTGCATTCAATATGGTATATATAGGAACCAAACAAAGAAACAAACTAAATCAAACGAAAATAGACTTTCAATGAATAAAATAAAGTTAGCGGTATAGTAGGAAGGCAAGAGGAAGGGGGCGGGGGTGGGGAGTAGACAATTGGGTAGAGGGCATCAGTTATGTAGTGATGGGAGAACTGGAATGCTGGTGGTGAACTGAATGTATTATATAAAGATGCTGATTTACAGTGATAGACACCTTAAACCTATAAGCTGTGATGCAATGTCCCTTCAATAAAACTGATTTTTGAAAAAGAGCTTCTTGGCATGCCCTGGTGGAGCAGTGGTTAGGTCAATCACCTCCAAAGGAAAAGCCACACACCCCCGTGTTTGAGTGCAGATCTAGCAGAAAACAACCAGTGTGAACAACTAAATAAGAAAATAAAATAAAGGTACTTCTTCCTCCTTTCTTTTCCTGTCTGCCTGCCTACTCGCCTTCATTCCTGCCTGTACCTTTCCTCTAAAATAAAAAAAAAAGTCTCAAAGTTGACCGAGTTACCTTACATTACAATTACTTGTTTAATATTTGTCTCCCTCTGCTAAGAATGTTAAATTCTATAAGGGCAGAGACTTGATTTTGTTTATTAATATATTCCCAATATCTAGAAGAGTGCTTGGCACATAGTGATCAACAAATAATGGCCATGAATAGGAAATTAAATAGCTCCTTGTGTGCATATTTTTGTTACCAGAGTGTTAAAGACTATATATATTTCTTGAGGTTAGGTGACGGTTTTTGTTTTATCTTTTTTTCACACAGTACCTGGCTTAGTGTCTTGCATATAGAAATGTCTTGAACTATAATTTGTTAGCTCATTTTTAAATAAATTTGCTAATTTATTAATGTTAGAAGCTTCTGCACTCTTAAGCACAGACTACCAGTGGGAATTCCATTTGGGAAGTCTCAGAAAACTTTCTTTTAATGAGAAGACTATAGTTGGTAGGATGGAAAGTAAGGAAACTTTAGAACTGAGTCAGATTTGGTCTAGAAAATTCACAGGAGGAAGGATGTTGAGGGGAACAGGGAAAATCTGGTGGAGGACAGGAACTAATCTTTAAAAGAAAGAAAAATCAGAACACGTTCCTCATTAAAAAGAAAGAAAACTGTCTTACTAAGTAAGAAACATGGTGGTTATTCAGGGAATGGCAGGTTCCCCAGTTCTTCAAGCTGTTACTCAGGGACACAACTGCTAGAGACCAACAGAGCATGGCTTGTCCAGAGCAGCGGCACACAAGCTGGACTGCACATTAGAATCACTGGGGAGCCTTTTGAGAAACACCGATGCTTGAACTCACCACTGAGCTTCTGATTTAATTGTTTTAAAGAGAATCTCAACAATGACATTTCTTAAAAATTCCCTCAAGTGCTCCTCCTGGGTGACCTACGTTGAGATGCACTATCTTAGAGGAAGAGAATGGTCAGGAGAAACAGCACGGTGCTATGGAAAGCACAAGATTTAGAACGGGAAGACATGCATTGCAGTCCAGACTCTGGGTGGGTCATTCATTTCTCTTTCTGTCTCTACTTTTTTCAGTTGTTCTCTTGCCCCCCACCCAGCCCATAAACTTGGGTTTTCGCAGCTTTACTTGGTCTACTTAAGCCATCTCAGTCCCCTGAGCCACAGGTGCACCTCTGTTGCTATAGTCTTAAAGGTAAAATGAGCTCTAACAAAGCTGTTAGGAAGACATAGCTATGAAGCACTGCATGGTCATTAAGCAATAAGCAAATATTTATTTAATACCATCACTAGAAAAGACCTTTCATCTTTTAGGTCTGGTTTAATATTTTGTATAGAAAACCACACAGGAAATGATTAACATGAGACAAATGAAAACTTACATTTTCATGTTAACAAATCCAAAGTGGATAAAAGAAGCAATTAGAAAGCAGATGGTGATTCTTCTTTAATGAGAAATGATCCTAGAGAGACAAAGTGGTAACCTTAAGAGCAAAGGCCCTTCATTAACTCTCATTTTAGTTAATTGCTATGTTCACAAACTATTTAATCAACATTAGAGGACAATTAATCTCAATCTCCTTATTAAAGCAGGCTAGAAATTCTGGACAAGGAGTAATTTAGCACCCCAGATTTTCATCATCTGACAAAATTGGTCTTCAGAGATCTTTTGCCAGATCTTCAGGTCTTAAATTAACTCCTGCCAAAGCTAAAATACTCTATTCCTTCAAGGGAGAAGTCTCCAACACCCAATTTATTGCTTTTAAGTATAAATTTATAATTGAAATATGAGTTTATTTATCATGATAATTATTTTAAGGTCAAATTAATGTCTGGACCAAACTTACTAAATAAGTCTGATTAAAAGAAAAAAGTGTTTGTGTGTGTTTTAAAGGCAGGGAAGGAAGAAGGGTGGGAAGAATGGGAAAAGGAAGCACTTTTATTTATTTGTTTGTTTTCCCTGCTTAGTCCTGGGTCATAAACCCAGGGCTTTACATAGTCCACACCCCAGCAATCTTGCCACCTGAGTCAGAAGGTTATGTGAGAAAGGAGTGTTTTCTGATGCAAAACACTGTGCTTGCAGAATAGGGGTTAAAAAAAATCTGCCTAAACATTCATAATCAATTTTTTTAAATGACAATTTCCAACAGATATGAGCTATGTATGGGCACTATAGAAATGCTCTCTGGAGAGAAGTATCTGTCCTCCGTCACTTTCTATTAATGATGAGTCATCTCCTACAGCAAAGGGAAACTTTATAGGGACAGGTTAACACTTTTTCTGAGAGCCTAACCAGCCCCCAGTTGTATTCTACAGTTTGGCTCAGAGATCCTTTCAACTTGCCAACATCTAAGAAAGGGGGGATGATAATAAGTCCAGCTGATAAAAACTGCTTTCCATCAATGTGGAGCAAGGGCATTTATGTAAAATTTCTTGCACAATGACTAAGAGCTAAGAAAACAAGACAAGTACCAGCAATTTCTTATTTTCAGTTTTTATAGCTAGTAGGGGCCCATGTAGCATATTCTAGGACAAGTCTCTCAATTCATGAGGCCAATAAGGTTAAGTGATTTATCTAATGTCCATGGAAACCTGTGAGGCAGGACTTGAACTCGGGTCTTCTAGTTTCATGTCTACCATACCAATCAACTTAGGCAATCTCTCATGGAATATTTTTAATACCAAATCAGTTTCCTAGTCATGACTAGATGGTGGATAATTGTCCTGTGGAAAGGGTTTTGGGCTGAGAAGGAGAAGATCTGGGGTCTAGCTCTCACAACACTGCATTTGTGTGTGTTATCTTTAAAAGGTCCAGCTTTTTTATCTAGTTTCTGCTTGAATTTGTCTATTTCACCCGCTGGCAGAACTGCTACACAATTCTACCATCGATTTCTTCCTGCACCAGATGCAGCTGGTGTTAAAAGGTATCATCAGAAAGCAGTATTGACTAGAATCACCATAAATCTATGGTCTCTAATCTCAACGCAGCTTGAAAAATGCTTCATCATCTCTTCTTGAATCCACTAACAATCTTTGCATCAGTGTCTTTGTTTCTATACTTGCTGCTTTCCAAACTTTTTCATCAAGGAGCCAGGGTCATCTCTTTATACACATATACAACCAGGCCATTCCGCTGCTCACCTCCTTAAATATCATCCCACTGCACTGTTAATAAAATTTAAGCCCATCCCATGACTAGAAGTTCCTGAATGTTCTGACTCCATCTCTCTTTCATCTCCTCTCAGTCCATTCTCCTCCTTGCTCACATGTTCCAATCACATGAATGCCTTTTCAGTTCCTTATATACTTTATATTTGTTTTTCCTATTATGGATTGAATATTTGTGTCCCCCCCAAACTCATATAATGAGATGAAGCCCTAGCTCCTAGTATGGCTGTATGGGATATGACCTCTAAGTAAATGATTAAGGTTAAATAGGGTCATAAGAGTGGGTCTGGAGTCAATAAGATTAGTGTCCTTTTTAAGATACATTAGTGAGCTCTCTCTGCACAAACACCAAGAAAGGACCTGTTAGGACTGTTGGGCTGGCTCAGAAAGACGGGACAGCGGGCATGCCCAGTGGGCATGCCCGGTGGCCAAGCCCGGGGAAAAAGGTGGATGACCTCAGAATAAGGGATGCGACCCCCACACCTGGATTCACAGGGCCAATCCCCAATCGCGACATAGGAAGCCTGCAAAATTCCTCTGCTTAAAGTGCCGGCCCCCCTTTGTTTGGGCGCGACTTCCCCGGCCCTCGTTCTGCAGACCGGAGAACCTTGCCCAGGTGCGCAAACCCCAATAAAGCCCTGGCTATTCGACTTTTTGTCTAATTGACTTTCTTTCCTCGCGGAGCTCAGAAAAAACCTTTCAAGGACAAAGCATGAAGACAGATGTCTATAGATCAGGAAAAGAGCCCTCATAAGAAACCTAATTTGCCAGCATCTTGATCATGGACTTTTAGCCTCCAGCAGAAAAGTAAATTTCTGTTGTTTAAGCTACCCCAGTCTATGGTATTTTGTTTTAGTAGTCTGAGCAGACTGAAGTACTGCCTCAGGGTTTTTAACATATGCTATTTCCTTCTTCCTGGAGTTTGCTTTCTTCCTCCTTTTCTTCCTCTCCTCTTTCTCTATGTCCTTACTTTTCATCCTTCTGTGTCCTCCAATCACGTCACTGAGCTATTTTAGTTCACTCACAGGTCACCAATTATTATCTTCTTACTTGAACCAATGGATGTTTAACATCTTATACACTTGAATTCTCTGTTGCATATGACATTGCAGACCTCTCAGTTAATAAATTCTCTACTTCCTTGACTGATTGCACTGCTTCCTCTAGCTATTTTCTCTAGATGTCCTTCCTGACCTACTTAAATCTCAGATTTCCACTGGACTTTGTCCATGACCCTTAGTTCTGCATAATATTCTCCTTAGAATTCACTTAGAATTCACATTCACTTTCACAGTTTTAATTCTAAGATTATGCTTATGATTTCCAAATCTACCTCAGTTCACTAAGGTAGATTTGAATATCCAACAGTCTGCTGATCATCTTTACTTGGATAGTCCAAAGTCATCTTCAACTTAAGCAGTTTAGAGTTGAACTTTTATATTACCCCCTACACCAGCCTCTCTTAAAATTCTCAGTCTTAGTCCACAGTGCCACTCTTTGTCAAAATAAGAGCCTGGGGGTCTTCTGGACTTGCCCTTTTTATTCACCCACCACCCCATCCCCCGCCACTCCCCAGGTATCAGAGATGGATTAGTTGTAATCTTTAGTTCATTACACACTCTCTTTGTAATAACCTTGGTTCTTTTACTTACTTTTCCCTCTTTGAAGTGCTTCTTGAGCTGCTTCTGCATGGCAGTCAACTTCTTGGACTGCACACCACTGTAGGCCAGCAGCATGCCACCAAACTGTCTCTCAGTAATTCTGCCATCCACAGGGTCATGGCGTTCAAACTGGGGGGAAAAAGAAAAAGTGTTCTCGGGGTCAGATGGAAAGTATTTTGACAAAAAAAATGTAGAACAATCAATTGTATTGGATGGCAGAAAACAGCTGAATGCCAGGACTTTATTTCTGAACTATTATTTTCAGCAAGATTGGAAAAGTTAATCAGAAATAGAAGGTCCAGGTTCTTAGTCCAGCTCTGCCATTATTTATGACTTCAGGAAAGTCACCCAACTATGCTGGACTATAAATTTTCCTCATGGACAAAATAGAGCTGCTATACTATCTCATATATCATATGGGCATCCTTGTGTGGATAAAAAGCAATGTTAATACTCTATTCAAGGGTGCATTCTGGTAGAGAAACAGTTAGGTGAGTTGCCTCTAAAGGAGCACAGTCCAAAGTACAATCCAAAGACCAGCTTTGTATCCCAGGTCCGGGGGGGAACAAACAACATAAACTAAATAAACTAAGCTAAACTAAACTAAAATATAATGTGTCTGCAGTCATTGCCACTTTGTCAAATGGACACAAGCTGCTGGCTCTCAGTTGTTCCCCAGGGGGTTACAGGGCAGGCCAAGAAGATTCAGAGAAGAGTAGCCAAAAAAAGAAAGATTTTTCCTGGCTCTCTGTCCATACTTTGCCTCTCCCTTGCCCCTTGTTGAGAGGAGGATAGTCTTTTGGAATAACAGATGGTCTGCATACATCTAAACAAAATGATTTAAAGTAAACAGGAGGAGAGAAAAAAATGCATTAGGAACAAAGGCCAAAATGAGACTAGAAAAATAAGTAAAAGGAAAAAAGAAATCACTCTCTGCAAGTGGGTCTTGATTATTATTATTATAGACTTTCAAGATGAATCTATTTCAAGAACTGTAAACTTCAACATTTTTCTCTTTTGTAATAATTATATTTCAGGAGACTTTGTCTTCTAGAGTAAATCCTCCCCTTATACAATATATAAGTACTTCAGATGATAATTTTATACACACACACACACACACACACACACACACACACACCTTTAAAAAAAATTTTAGTTGTTCATCTTGGTTGTTCCTCTGAGGCCCAGGATGTAAATCTGAGTCCTTAGAATGGATGGATGTGGACTGCGCTGGCCAGCGGTGGCAGACCTAGTTGCTACTCTATCAGGGCATACCAGATGATAATTGTCTTAATAGATCTTTAAAATTTAGTTTCTGAACTGCACAATGCAAATAATGCATAGTAATGTCAACCCACTGAGTTAAATACATCTATGTATTTCAATCTTACAGCATCTGGCACTTGAGAGCTTAACCATGCCATTGCAACTACTCCTAGAAGTCTCAGAACAACTGCTATGCCCATCAAAAGGAAAAGTGATTACAGGCAAAGTTTTCTAATGCACGCTCACACAGTGAATGTGACATACACATTTCATAGCTTGAATGTGAAATCTGTTTCTACAATTGGCAGGAAATATTAGAATGCCCTGGGTAACATTGTCTAGAGCCTGAATTGTCTTGATCTTTACATAGAAGATTGCATCTTCACTGTCAATGCCAATATGGTTGTCTTTTGACTACCTGGTGAGCTGAGGAAGAGGGCCCACAATTTTGAATGGAGAAAACACAGTTCACTGTCCTCAACAAAGTACAAAACAATCATTTGAGTCTGAACTGCTAGACTTTTCTACTTCAATCCAAGGATTCTTTCAATTTTAAAGTTGTCTTTAAGAAAGTTCAGGTAGATGGTCAAATTAAGTGACTAAATAACATCAATACCAACCATATCATTAGAATAGGAAAAGGTTAACTTGATAGTTAAAACCAAGAAGATAGAAAGACTAATGTGAGAACTTAGTGTAAGATAATAAATATCATGGTATATTTGACTAAGGGCATTAAAACATTTATATCTGGAGCAAAGGGTTTCAAGAATGATAAATATAGGTTTCATTCCACTGAAGATGAAACCTACTTGCTGGTATGACATAAAAAAAAATGGCTTACTCCCTCTAAGGTTTCAAAATCTCACTCCAAAAATATAGATAATATCCACAACCTTAAAAGTTAGGATCAAGTGGGAATATATATATATAGAGACACAGAGTTTGGTGGTGAATTATCATTCAATAAATCTAGCAATTAACATTTTTATCACTATGATATCATTTGCCAGGAAGTTAAAACCCTCAGTAGATTATTCTGTTCTTCGTGGGTATTAGCGATGTTCAATAACTATTTCTCATTCTTCTTTTAATAATTGCTTTTGCCCAGTCTTTGCTTACAGAAAGCTACTTTCATATTTGAAAAACCAGAAAAAAGCAAATGCAAGAAATTTTATTTATTATTCAACATTTTAGAATGATTTTAAGAGTAAACTATTTGGAGTTGGTGATGGAGAACACCAATTAAATAAGCCCTGCACCCTGGCCTTCAATTACCAGACAGGAAATTGAGGTGCTCAAAACAAATATGTATTGAGTGAACAAAGAACAACAGAAAATTAATTCACAACACTGTCCTATTGCTGAGGGAATTTCCTATCTGAGGCAAGGATTCTCTTCCATTTCCCCCTTAATAATATTTATTTCCTTAATACTGATTTCTGTAAGAAAACTCTTGAGATGCTATTCTTTACAGTTAGTCAGCAAACATATTTGAGTACTTACCTTGTACCTTTCGGTTTTGAAACTTAGAGTCAAGTTTGTGGTCACCTCTAATAAAAGCAGGAGGATTTTATGACATATTTTTCATAATAACCAACCCCTCCTGGCTTTCTCTTACCTTCTTCCTTCTTTGACCTTTCATTACTCAGCATGTTTTAATTTAAAAAAGAGGAAAAAAAAAAAACAGAAAGGGAGAAAATAAAGACTCTTTGGACTCTAAAATAACATCAACTTAAAAAACAGGCAAGAAAATTCCCTAGGTGTATGTGGAAATAAACAAGTGATGTACAGGATGTAGTAAGGTGTTAATCTGGAAGGTTAGACAGGAAAATGCTAAAATTCTTAGTGTGGCGCTTGGAATATAGAAACCAAAACATGAGTTCTGAGTGTATAAAATGATAGCTGGTCGAGCGGATGATAGAATATGCTAAGATACTTGAACAAGTTAATAACGATAATTTTTAACCATAAGGGAAGGGGGAGGGGTGGGCAAATCGGGAAAAGGGTGCCAATTTTACCGGTGAAGGATAAAATTGGACCGTTGGTGGTAAACTTAATGTATTATGTACAGATGTTTATTAATGATATATGCCTTAAACCTATATAATGTTAAAATTCAATGTTCCTTTATTAATGCTAAAAATTTAAGTAATGATATGTTTATATAAATACATACATATACATATATAGCTATCAAATTTACTTGTGTTTGCTGTATTAACTTCCTAATCATGAATTATCTAATAAAGAAAAAGAATTCTCAACAGAATATTAGCAAGCCAAATAATTCAGCAATAGATAAAAAGGATTTATACCAAGACTAAGTGGAATTTATCCCATAAATGAAAGAGTGGTTTGACATCTGAAAATCAATTAAAGTAATATACCATATCAATTGAATAAATGTCAAAAATCCATGATTTAAAAAAAGAAAAACAAGAAGAAAAGTAAAGAAATTAAAAACCAAGTCAAATATCTTTTAAAGGCAATCTTAGGAAGTAACAAATGTTTTCTGTTACCCTCTTCATAGGGGATATGACTATAATGGAAGAAAACTAAGTCAATAGACAAATGATGATCATATCATAACCTTCCTAATAGAGGCACAGAAGGTGTACATTTTTAGTGGGCCCTGGTATGATGCAAACTAGACGTAAACACACTAAAATACACAGTATAAACTCTCCTAAGCTATGATAATCACATGCCTAATGCTTTTCCTTTTTTTTTTTTTTTTTCTCCAAAGGAAAGATGGAGGCAGTAACGAAGGTGAGTAGGCAGGCAGGAAGTGAGAGGTGGAAAAAGCACTTTATTTTTATTTAGTTGTTCACATTGGTTGTTCCCTGTCCACCCTGAGTCTTGAACCTGGATCCTTGGGACATATGCGGGACTGTTCCCAGGGTGTACTAGACTGTTAGGCCACTAGGGCGTACCACACTTAATGATATTTTTTTGTAGCAATAACATATACACATAAAAGCCCTTTTATGGCAAGTAGAATTCAATCAATTTTAGACATTCTGTATTCAAAAGAAGAATTTCATCCGATGTATGAGGACTTGGAGAAAATGTCTGCAGATCTAGAGAAACATTTATTTTATGCTAAGCTTTGGGGATCTTATTTGTGACATTTTCCCTCCCTGGGATATCATCCCTTCTTATTTATCTGTACAAACTCTGCACATGTCCTTTCCTGAGCTTAACTTCTCTTCATGACCCTACAGATTATTTTAAAACACACTAAACTTTCATGAGTCTTCTGAGCTCTTACAGTAGAAAAGTAATTTTGCATTACATTTTCATTTATTTTTTGAAAGTGCCTATATCGCTCTTATAACATTACATACTTTTGAAAGAAGAGACTATGCCTGGTATTTTTTTACTGCATCATACACAGAGCCGGGCCACACAGCTATGCTCAGTAAGTAATTTTGGCTGGCTGATGAATTCTCTAAGTCATTTATAAGACTCTCCTACCAATTTTGTATTATCTAGTTGGAGCACTTTCCAGCCCACACCCTTGAATACTAAAGCGAGACTGTGCTACTTCTTTAGAATTGGTAATTATTCCCAGGGGAAAAATTCCCAAAGTTGTTCCTAGAGTTTCAAGAGTATGATTAGTTGTGGGATCTGCTGTGAAGCTCAATTTGCTCCTTTACCTGAATACAATTTTATATAACATTTTTAATAATATTCAGTTCACATCTAACAAAGTAAGAGACACAATAAAAATAGATAGGGAAATCAACCAAGCACACAGGAGAATGAAGGCAAGATCGGCAATGCCATACTCTGTAGGCCAAAACAATTTGTACGTAGTCTGAAACTATGCTGGAATGATAAATTAAGTGAGAATGGCAGGTACATTTACTCAATCATGTAAAAAATCCATCAGTAAAAACCCATCAGTAAAGTTCTCCTTCTGTCACTTGGTGTTAGAAAACTACTATATCATTAATGTTCATAAAATTTAACCCAGGATAGATTCTGAGAAACCATTACAGTCACGCTTTAGTCCATTAACAAATTGAGAATATTTTGAAGAAAACACAGCGACTTGCCCATTTAAATTAGAGGTCTAAATTGTAATATCTATACTCAGCTTAAGATTTTTGTTTAATCTACAGAAATTAAAAAGAAAGTCTCTGAAAAATACTTTATACAGTGCTATATACTCTCTCTTCTGGATCACTGAAAGGATTAGGATATTCTTCTTGGCTTCCTATCAGGGATCGATCTTGACGATTTAGGGACCATTAACAAAGTAAGTTTATTGCAATAAGAAGAATGCAGAATTCACTTGGGTTTGGTTGATCTTGGTCACTTGCCAACTACAAAGCCCTGATCTACCCTTTCTAAGCCTCGCTGCCCTCATCTGTAAAATGGTATAATATGAAAGTTATTAAATTCTTTTATAATGGCAGTGGTGAAAAACAGAGAACTTGTTTTCTATTTCTTTTGTATTCTAGGTTAACAGTATGCTTTGCTATGCCCAGCTGGCCAATTATGTTCTTTAGAGTACCAAAGAGAAACTACCAAATGAAATTATGTACTAATAAATCCTTCAGCACTGAAATTTTTTAAGTCATCAAGATAATTAAGACCATTTTTCTTAAATGTTGATTTTTCATTTTGCTTTGTTTTAAAGCAACTCAAGAGATACAGAACATACTTTTCAGCTATGTGGTACCCTCTCATTAGGAATGTTTCAAGCTTAATTATATAGGTTCTCCAACACAACAGCAATAATTTAAACCAATTATGATACCCTATATGCCATTTGAAAATCAGCTGAAGTTTGTTTATTTTCTTATGGGTTCAGTGATCAGAGTCTTCTATAAAGTTAGAGCATGTTTTGAGGTCTTGAATTTTTGCTTTCCTAGTTGTGCTAGGATTCCCTTTGGTTGTACCTAACAGAAATCAATTCAAGCTAGATTAAACAAAAAAGAAAACTAGGAAGCTCAGAAGACAAAGAGAGCTCCTGAACAGGAAAAGACTGAAAACCAAGACTAGAAAATTAGCAGGGCTCTCATTTCTGTGTGCTGATTTGCTCCTTATTTTGTTAGACTTCCTTTCTCTGTGCTTTATGAGTCTTCACAGTGGGCAAAAGACACAAGTTACGGTTCAACTACTAGAAGAGACTAAATGTCCCTAGTTCCATTTTAAAATGTTTTCTATGGACAAATTCTGATTGGTCCAAACCTGGGTTGGGCATACACGCCTAGTTCACTCAGCTAATAAAGACAATATATGAAAATCCATAGTCAACATCATACTCAGTGAAGAAAAACGGAAAGCATTTCATCTAATATACTATCAGGAACAAGGCAAACACATCCACTCTCATCACTGCAATTCAACACAGTACTGCAATTTCTAGCCAGAACAATTAGGCAAGAAGAAGAAAGAAAAGGAATCTAATTGGAAAAGAAGCAAAAGTACCATTATTTATAGATGACATGATAATATATGCAGAAAGCTAAAGACTCTATCATAAAACTATAAGAATTGATAAGTACAGTAAAGTGGCAGTATACAAAAAAATTGTTGCATTTTTATATGCAAATGATAGAAGAAAAATATAGTAAGAAAACAATTCATTTACAAATGAAACAAAAAGAATTAAATACCATGCAATAAATTTAACTAAGGAGGTGAAAGGCCTGTATAATGAAAACTGTAAAACATTGCTAAAAGAAGTAGAAAACACAAAGAGATGGAAAGATATTCAATGTGCAGGTTTGGGAAAAATAAACATTTTTAAAAAGGTCATCTTACCTAAAGCAACATGCAGATTTAATGTAATTTCTATCAAAATTCCATTGGCATTTTTCAAGGAAATAGAACAAAAAGTTTTAAATTTGCATGGAATCACAAAAGGCCTCAAATAGTCAAAAAATTGTAAGAAAAAAAATTAAAGGTAAAGGTGTCATATTCCAGGATTCAAAGTATACTACAAAGTGATAGTAATCAAAACAGCATGGTACTGAATAAAAACAGATTTATGGAATAGAATTGCATCCCAATAAATCAAATCACTCAAATATGATCAATTAATTTACAGTAAAGGAGCCGAGAGCATACTCTGGAGAAAAGAAAGTCTTTCCAAGAAACAGTGCAGGGAAAACTGGACAGCCATGTGCAAATGAATGAAGTAGATCATTCTCTAAGACCATACACCAAAATAAGTTCAAAATGAGTTAGAGAATTGGATGTAAGACTGGAAACCATAAAATATTTACAAGAAAACATAGACAAGAGAAACAAAACCAAAAATAAACAAATCTACGTCAAACTAAGTTTCTGCATAGCAAAAGAAATTCACCAAAATGCAAATGCATGTTATTGAGTGAGAGAAGACATTTACAGGTCATACATCAGACAAGGAGTTAGCATCTAAATATTAAAGAACTCATAAAACTCAACAATAGAAAAACCAAGAATCCAATCCAAAACTGAGAAGATTGGAATAGATATTTCCCCAAAAAAGACACATAAAGAACCAACGAGCACATGGAAAAATGCTCCACATCTCTTGTTATTAGGGAAATGAAAATAAAACTGGCATGCCCTGGTGGAGTAGTGTTAAGTCAACCACCTCCAAAGGAGCAAATCACATACCCCTGGGTTTGAGTCCCGGGGCCAGGGGGAAGAAACCAGTGTGAACAACTAAAATAAATAAAGATAAAATAAAGCTGCTTCTTCCTTGTCTCTGTTTCTTCCTGTCTGCCTACTCACCTTCATTCCTGCCTGCATCTTTCTTAAAAAAAAAAAAAAAGAAAAAAAAAGAAAGAAAATCAAAACCACAGTGAGATATTTCCTCAAACCTGTGAAAATGGCTATTATCCAAAAGACTGGAAATAACAAGTGTGCTGAGGATGTGAAGGAAAGGGAACCCTTTTACACCGTTGGTGGGAGTGTAAACTCATCAACCATTATGGTAAGCAGTTTGGAGATTGCTTAAAAAATTGAGAATCAAGCTCACCTGATGGCCCAGTTAAGTCTGCAGCTACAGTAGCATAGTCCACATAAAGCCCAAGGAACAACTAACTAAATAGAAATGCTTCTTCTTCCTCTCTCTCTCTGGGTCCCTGCCTGACTTCTTGCCTTCATTCCTGCCTCTTCCTTCCTCTTAAAAAATTGAGGATGGAAATTCCATATGATTCTGTTACCTACTGTTGGGTATTTACCCGAAAAGCACAACAACACTAATTAAAAGAAGTATGTGCACTCTCATATTCATTACAGAAATATTTGCAATAGCCAAGAAATAACCTAAGTGCCCACAGACTAAGAGATAAAAAATATGTATATGTACACGTAAATATATACATATACGTGTGTATACATACACATATATACACCCATACACATGGAATACTACACAGGTCAAAAAAGAAACCACTGCCATTTACGATAATAAGGATAGAAGTAGGGGGAATTATACTAAGTGAAATAAGTCAGGAGAAAGACAAATATCCAGTGTCTCATTCATATGTGGAATATAAAGAAACAAAGGAAATGAACAAAGAATGACAAAGAAATGAGGCTACCAGAGGGGTGGGAGCAAAATATAGTGCAGGGTGGGGCGGGGACTGGGGTCCAATAGACAGTGGTGGAGGACTATTAGAAATCTGGTGGTGAGTGTAGTATGTTACCACACATTTGATGACTAATGAACTTGCACATCTAAAACTTAAAGTTACCTCAATAAAAATGAATTAAAAACACAACTTCCTTAAATCCTTAAATTGCTCTTAACACATTCCTCTTAACACAACCCCCAGAAGGGGTTCATCAGTGTGGAGGGCCACACAAGGTAACAGGACAGTGGCACCTATTAAAGAAGTTGTTCTGATTTCAAGGGTATTTGATTTAAAGACACAGAAGTAAAAAAGAAGACAAAGACATGATCACTCTCAATTCCTTCCCTTTACTACAGTTCAGAGATCTACCTATTTCCTTCTACCTCTAAGGAGGAATAATAAGGAACAATAAGCCTCAAATTATCTAGGGAGATTAATGCTATCATGGCTTTGTAATACCAGAGTAAGGCTGACATATCAAAATGAGGAAAATTCTTTTGTCACATATTTACCAGCAAATAATGGTGGAGAGAAACAGGTATTCCATATACTTGAAGTTATCTAGTAACAAGGGTTTGATATATACCAATTAGAGGCTAGAAATATTCATTTATTAAAATTAAGGGGTATGCCCTGGTTGGTAGCAGAAGTTGGTAGCGGTGGTTACTCTCAGTCCACATACATCCCAAGGACCTGGATTCATGCCCCTGGGCTGGGTGGAACAACCAAGATGAACAACTAAATGATATAAATAAAATGCTTCTTCCTCCTCTCTCTTCCCGTCTGCCTCTGCTTGCCTTCATTTCTGCCTGCACCTCTCCTTTTAAAAAATTATATAACTTTTACTCTTCTGAGGGTCTGGCCTGTCAAGTCTCTGGCAGATGGATGTGGTGACTACTAAGAAACCTCAGTGGGAAGGTGACTCTTTTTGATGACCTCTATTTAGCAGATTTAGAAGGGCCTGGAAGGTTATGCCCCATTAAGCCAGCCTGAAATTAATTGTTTCACTAGGTACAGTAGGCTTCTGGGCACAGCTGACAAAGTGTGTAGAAAATCTGATTACCTTTGGTGAGTTAATGACTGCATGTTCAAATAAATGGACTTAGTACACTCATTGAATCAACCACCTCCTCAGTTTATTATTTTTCTTTGGCAGAAATTGAATGCAAAACTACATTAACTTCTCATTTGAGGTTATACATACCCACAAATGAGGAAAACCAAAGAGATTGCTCCCCTAACTATCATAATCCTGTCAGAGCATGAAGACATATATAAAAAGTGAACTATAAAATTTATTTCAAATCCACAGCTACTACAAGACTATACCATAATATTCTTTAATATAAGCTGTGGAGAATATGAGGCTAGGACAGTTTTCATTAACCTTTCCTGGTGGAGAACAGAAACCGTCCTTGAGGGCTATTTGATGTCAGATTAAGATAAAACCAGTAAACTGATCAGTACAACTTCCTAAGTATCAGGAAAACCCTAGCATTACTTAGATCCAAATTTAAATACTAGACTCAATAAAATGCAACATGATATACATTAACTTCAAAGAAATGCTAGTTTTCTATAAAGTTCAGTTCAACTTAAGCTGATAGGGGATTCCTGAGAGACAGCAGTTTATTTCCATTTTTAAGTTAATATCACAGATGGATAAGATAAAGAGTTTACATATAAGTAAACAGATGGAAATTAAGAGGATAACTAAACAGTAGTTACTTTTTGATTAAAAGCTCAAAGTTCATTAGACAAATAAAAAATTTCAGACACCCAGAAGGCTATCCAATTGTTTTGAAGTACTGTATATTCTATGTATCATGGGAATAAAATTTCCTTACATAATGAGTAAAAAATCAAGTTTTTAACACCCTATCATTGTGTCATAGTGGGAATTTTCCAAGTTGATTACAAAATATCACAGCAAATGATCTTAACATACATTACCCTCAGTCTGAGGGAACAAATCAGAAGCATGAAAATGAAAACACCACATTGTTTTGGCTATAAATGACATTTGTTACTTCTGTCACTAATGCCAGCAATAAACCACGGTGCATAGCATAAAAGGGACTATAGTTCTCCACCCTCTAAGAAAATGGAATCTTAGATTCTGAGAGTTTTTCTCATCATTTCAAAACCTGCAAGAACAACACATTTCCCTGGAGATGAAAGCCTTTGCACAGTCTTGATTACAAGAATATGTAACTAGGTATCTGGTGAAGCAGAGAGAAACTCCTGACATACAATGTTTGAATATTACTAGGAAGCAAGTATCTTGTGGGAAGGAAGAGAATGAGGCTGCAACTCTAGTCACTTGATTCAAAACTAAAGAAATAAATGTGGGGGAGGACTGCAGGGACCCTGAGCAGTGCCAAGTAGTACAGAAAGGCAATATGGCATCTGAAGGAAAGTCATCATGGGGCTGAAAGACAAACTGATGGGACACAATGAGTCAAATGTTGAGGAAAGGAGAAATGGTGGTAGGCTCATGAAAACAGGTGACAGCATGTCACTGGAACTGTCCTTGGTGCAGGCCGTTCTTTTATCGTGGGGAAGGTGGTGAGTGCACACAGGGTGTAGCCTCTAAACAGATGGCACTTAATGTTCCCCTTCTCTTAAGATTTACATGCTTGTGTAGTCTCCTCCCAAAATGGACCAGGATAAGTCTGCATAACCAAAATAAGGTAAAAAAAAATAAGGCAAAAGTGATACGTTGCTTCTCCTACTAGGTTATAAAAGGTAGTGAAGCTTCCACCTTGGCCACACTTTCTCTCTTTGATCATCTGATGTGGGCAGTCAGTTGTCATGAGAGCCCCGTGAAGAGATCACAGAGTGAGGAACTGAAGGCTCCTGCCCAGTCATGCGAGGGAGCTTGGAAGAAGACCCTCCCTCCAGCTCAGTCAAGCTTTAAGGGACATGAAGTTCAGCTGACATCACGACTAGAAGAGAGATAGCTAGTAGCAGCCAGCTAAACTGCTCCTGGATTCCTGTCCCTTAGAAAGTGTATTATATAATACATGTTTGGTGCTTTGACACATTCTAGTGGTTCAGCAGTTTAGTGGACCGGGTGCAGTCCACATACATCTCAAGATCCCCTGTTCAAGACCGAGCGTGGCAGGGTAGACAAGCAAGATAAACAACTAAATAAATGCTTCTTTCTTCTCAACTCCTCTCTCTTCCTGTCTGCCTGTCTTCATTCCTGCTTATACCTTTCCTTAAAAAAAAAGTTTGATATTTTCAGCTGCTAAGTTTTGGGTTAATTTTTTCTACAATAATGGCTAATAAATACAGTCTTAAAATGCTCCAACTTTGGAAGAGAGGGGAGAGAGAGACAAAGAGAGAATGAATGAGCATGACATACAAGAAACACTCTCCGGATGGCAGCTGCTAAGTTTTGGGTTAATTTTTTCTACAATAATGGCTAATAAATACAGTCTTAAAATGCTCCAACTTTGGAAGAGAGGGGAGAGAGAGACAAAGAGAGAATGAATGAGCATGACATACAAGAAACACTCTCTGGATGGATAAGGAAATGAGACACTTGGAAAATTTCTCAATGTACACTTTGCCAACCTCAACAGCACAGAAATTTGTGTAAACTATTTTTACTTTGGAAGGGTAACAGAGAATTAACATTCTTCGCAAGGATGACAGCTATAGCTATATTAATGGTTGTGTATATGATGTCCAACAAAGTGTCCAATCCTCTATTCTAGAAAACTATTTTAGCTGCTACCTTAGTTTCTGGCATCCTGCTCCATAAATAAACCTACAGAAACTGGAAAAATATTACTAGATACCTTAAGGAGAGTGATGTTCCAGTACAGGGTATTTAATATACCTCACTTACTTTTAGTTGGATATACTGGAAATCATTGATTCGAGATTAAAAATCCAATCAACATAATGACTATGAAGCTGGCAATTTTCTGGAATTTTTTCAAACTTTAAAGGCTACAAAACTACTTAGAATATCAGTACGGGCCACTGGACAGAGACACCAGGAAGCAGAGGTGACTCCCTTCACTTCCCCTTCTGATACTGAAAGAAATGTGGGAGGGAAGGTGCTCTGGGGAGCTGTCCCATGCTAAGCCATGAGTGAGAGAATAAATGAACAAATCCTCCTAGGGTGCATAACACTTGCAATGCATTGTGCTGTCTGCTTTCCTATCTCAGGATGGCCTCCTTACAACTCTCTGAGGGTAATATTATCCCAATTGCATGGATGAAGAAATTAAGATTCCCAAGGTCAAAGAGGTAAAATTCAAAGACTTTTAAAAAATCCAAATAACATTGCTGATTATTCTTTTGACAAGTATGTATTGTGTACCTATTCTGTGCATGCTTCCATCACTGTACTTTTTTTCCTATACTGTATAAACTATCTAACTTCCCTGATTGCAACTTCTTAAAGCTAGATCCAGGGTCTCCTTGCTTTTGTAAATCTAACACAATATCTGGCACATACCTAAAATGACTTGTTTTACATTTCTGTCTTCCATTTATTTTTCTGCTAGGAAGATAAGCTACCAGATCCCCAGAAAAGACTAGCGAAGAGATGTTCCTCAAAAGGTTTTTTTTTGGCATAACTTTATTTGAAGTTTGTTTATTTATTTATTTATTTTTAAGAAAAGGAACAGGCAGGAACAAAGTCGAGTAGGCAGGCAGGCAGAAATAGAGAGGAAGAAGCAGCACTTTATTTTATTTTATTAAGTTGTTCATTGTTGGTTGTTTCTCCGGCCCCAGGTCTTGAACCAGGGACCTTGGGATGTATGTGGACTGCGCTGGTTTAAATAGGCCACCAGGGTGCATCAGACATTTTTTCTTTTTTTTTAATTCTGCTTTTTTTTAAATATATTTTTTCTTCCTGAGGTCCCAGGTCCTTGAGCTTTACATGGCTGACATCTTAGCCACTGAGCCTTCAGGATGAGACCTTTTTTTTTTTTCTTTTTTCATACTAAAAAATGACTAAAGTGATTTATGCTTCATATTTAATAAGAAAAATCATTCATGCTAATGTTGTGGTAGATTTATATTAAACAAATATGAGATTGCGTGGGTGGGAAGGGAGAAAGTCATTTTATTATAATAAGAAAAATAATGAGAAATGAAAGAGACTTGACAAAAAAATCATTTCTTTGCTGTTAACTGAATTCAGAGGATAACAACCTGATGTAATCTCTGACCCTCTAAAGTGACATATTCTTAGTGTCTGAATTCAACAGGCTGTAATGCATCATTTATTCACAAATTACTGCAAAGCTGCTCTGGTTCCTAAGACATTGTCTAGACTCCCCACACTTCTGTAAGGCTGTTCGGCAGGCTAATGCTAGTTACACATTTTCCTTTTCTTCTAAGAAAGAAAGAAAGAAAGAAAAGAATTACTAGAGTTAGTAGAGACCAAATTAGCTAAAAGGAGGAAAGAAAACAAAGGGATAAACAAATACTTTCTATTCAGTACAGTCATCATTGGCTCTAATTCTTTGTTTCAATATGTCCAGAAATCCTCAAGGTCATAATTCTGAAAGGCACGTGCAGCCTTAAGAGTGCGGCTCTAAGAGGGAGGCTCTAAGAGGAATAGAAATGAAAAGACCTAATCACATACTCTAGTCAAGATCAGGTCTCACCTTCTTCACTTGAAATCTGATCTAGAGGTCAAATGTGATCTGCCTATAGACCCAGCTAGCTCTTGGGAAATCTAGAGGAAATTTCTCTTCTCGGATCCTGCCCTGCTGCTTTTCATCTGTTTCTTAACCATCTCTGCAGTCTCAGCTGGAGAGCACAGCCTCCCTTGCCAACGTGAGAGCACCTAGGCAACATCAATTTAAGTCTGTTTAAGACAAACTTGATAAGAAAGGTCATTTTCTCTGTCCCCCTCAATTGGCTCCAGTCTTGAGTGTTACTCAGCGCTCCCTTGTCTGTTCTCATTTATTCTACAATCAGAACAAAGAACAATTAAAAATTAACCACCCTATTATTTAGATAGAATGGGTTTCAGAGTAAGAATTGAATAGGAGAGGCAAAGAAAGAGTAAAGAAACCATTTTTTGGTCAGGTTTCTCTCCACTGGAACATTTCCCTGAGCAGTCCCTAGCCCTCTTGCTTCAAAGGTGACATTACATGTCCTCTTTCATACTGTCACTGGCCATATAAATACCTCCAGTATTGTACTTATAAGTTGTGCAAGGATTTCTGATGGCTTCACACCTCACCTCTATAAGCCTCTTTGAGAGTAGGGACAATGTGTTGTTCCTATTTGTATTTAGTACAGCTCCTGGAAAGCTAGTGTAAATTAGCAGTTCAGAGCACACTGTTAGAGGCAGACTGCCTGGAATTTATGTCCCAAGTTTCCTCACTTGTTAAATGTGAATAACTAGAGAATCAGCCTCAGAGTGTTATGAAGATTAAATGAAACAATGTATAAGCACTTAGAATAGTACCTAGTTCATGGTAAACTCTCTCCACTATTTTGTAAAATGTAGTATACTCTCACATTTGTGTTAAAATGCTTGATACTATTAGGGATCCACACCCACAGACTGCTGCAGCTAGAAGACGGCATATGGATTTAACTGTGAAGTACAGTTAGTCAAACTCTAAATGATTTTGGAAAATCCAAGTTAGAAACATTTAAAGATGGACGAACAAACTAGATTTATTACTCTCCTCATTCTTCTTTATAGAGGCAAAAGTAGAACAGATTCACATTGATCTTCCATTCTACTTTAAGTTTTATTGTATTGCATTTAACTATATAGCATTATTTATTCTAAGACAAAAATTATCATTGCATTCTGAATTCCAAATAACTGACCTATAAGCTTTTGATACACTGGTACACAGCTTGCTCATAAGTTGAAAAGCACTTCAGTTGTACTAAAAAATAGTTGGTAAAACGCTAAATGATTGAGGAAACGTTTCCACTGGAGCAGGATCAAATCTTTGACTTATTTATGAGCTTTTTTTCATGTGGCCCATTTAAAATTAACTTTGAATGTAAAGTTAAAGATATCTGATGATAGGAAAATTCAGGAGATTGCCAAGGTATATTAGTGATACAAAGGTATCATTAACGTATCATTGACTTCAGAACTGCAAAGCAATATGCAAATCAAAGAAAAGCATCAATATCTAACCATATTCTGCACTTTAATGATTAATTTGAAAGATCAGGTTCAGAAGTGCTAATTTCTTAAAAATCATGCCGTCATATATATTTTAAATGACAAAGTTCACTCTTAAAACATTTTCCTTCATTCTCTAAAAGATATAAAACAAAAAAAAGGCAGTTTTCAGTATATTTTTGTTTTTGAATGGAAAGATGTAGGTGAGTAGGCAGGGAGGAAGAGAGAGAAGGAAGAAATACATTTATTTTACTTAGTTGTTCATTTTGATTTATCCCTACCACCCCTCCAGCCCCAGGTTGCGAACCCTGGTCCTTGGGATTATATATGACGGTGTTATCCACTAGTGCACTAGAGTATGCCGATTTCAGAGTTTTTACAGAATAATTATTAATTATTATGCATTTACTATATCAAAGAAACCTTACCATGGACATTTTAACACACAAAGTATTTTTAGTCTGATTCTATGGTCAGAGAACTTACAAGTCACAAATGATAATATGAGCTATAGGGAATTGCAAAAAATTAAATCAGAGTTTGGCTTTGGATTGTACATATGTTCTTGTCAAACTAACTCCCCCTAAGAGCTTACTTGGTCTCATCACGACAAGATAATAGCTCTCCTCATTATGTGTCAAACAGAGAGACCATCTAATTAGCTTTAAAAAGTGGTATCAAGTCATGGGTGACAGACTTAAAAAGTTTGTTGAGAAACATGAAATTTTTATTTTATTTTCTTCTGTATTTCTATCTTTTAAAGCAATGATTATTTCTAAAAGCATCCCTTAGTGTCTCAGGCAAAGAAAGACTACTGAGTTGGATGTGAATCACGTTATTGACCAATCTTCTAATTTTTATACATAAACAAATATCTAGACTTAACAAATAAGGGATCAAAATAAATAATTTGAAAGATGAAAGAAATAATACTATAATATATATATGTATAGATACATACATATATATTTGTAGTGATATTGCCAAGAAATTAACAAGAGCTTTCTGGAAGAAATGGTGATGAGGACAGAGTTCTATTTTCATACTTCTCCACACTATTAATGCTGTTCTAATTACCCAACCCTTGGGTGAAAGTAACAGATTTCTTTTTTTAAGGAAAAATAATTAGAATGGGAAAATACTTGATGTGGTCCTTCCTCATCAGAATTTTATAAAGATAAAGCAGTTCATGTTGACTATTTACATTTTTAGAAAAAATACACAAATAAGAGAACTTTATTATTTTAAACAAATATCAAAGTTGCAAAAAAAAAAAGCTGCAATTTTTCTATAGCGGGGATTATTACATTAATAGTTGTTTCTCCCAACCTTTAAACATATATTGGCTTTTTAAAGACACAACTATCCAAAAGAGATGTGTTCTTTAGTCAACACTTCTAAAGATCTTGGAAAATTCAAGTTTAAAAAAATTTTTTAGAGGCAAATTGCAGCTAGGAATGAAGGCGAGTGGGTAGGCAGACAAGAAGAGAGAGGAGGAGGAAGCACTTTATTTATTTTATTTAGTGGTTTCCCATGGCCCTGAGTCACAAAATCTAGGTTCTTGGGATGTGGACTAGGCCTGGCCAGAGGCAGCAGGCTTATCCACTAGGCTACCAGAGAACGACTCAAGTTGACAACACTTAAGGATGGAGGAAACTATAGATTTATTACTATCTGCATTCTACTTTGTGGAGGCAAAAGTAGAAGAATAAAACTAAATGAAACCCCAGTAAAACATCTCATTTTGTTACTCTGATTTTACAAGTCAACTCTAATATTTGAGTTTGTATCATAAGGGTAATTTCCCTGGCTATAAGGCTAAAAAGAAACCTGCTTTGCTAAGCGTGTTCTAGTTCCACCAGGTATTTGACTGAAAGCCTTCTTATATTCTGGTCTCTTTTGCCACAATCTTATGACCTAAAAAGGAGCTAAGACTTCTTTCTTTTAAAAACTATTGATATTATCTCTTTTGTTCACAATGCTACACTCATTTTTGAATATTGACATTGCATCTCCATCTATAGTTCACACCACATCCACCACAGAATTCCAGTTTCCTTACCACTACCTTTCCCCTCTTTCCATCCCTCCCCCCTACACACCCCTGGCAGCCGTCATCTTACATCCTGAGTTTTTGCTGGGGTTTATCTACTTATTTGTTTCATTGCATTATATTTCACATATACTGAAACCGTCGTGTATTTCTCTTTCTCTTTCTGACTTTTTTCACTTAACATAATCCCTTCCAATCCTATCCAGATGGTTGCAAAGAACACAATTTCATTTTTAAAGTAGTTTCATAGAATTCCATTGAGTATATAAACCACAACTTCTTTACCCAGTCATCTGCTGTTGGGCATTTAGGTTGTTGACATGTCTTGGCTATTGTGAACTGTGCTGCTATGAACACTGGGAATGCTGGATTGAATGGCAGACCCATCTTTATTTGTTTGAGGACTTTCCACACTGTTTTCCAAAGAGGATGCACCAATTCATATTCCCACCAATAGTATAGGAGGGTTCCTTTTTCTCCACACCTCTCCAACAACTGTTACTTCCAGTCTTTTTGACATAAGTCATTCTCACTGGTGTGAGTGGGTATCTCGTTGTAGTTTTTGTTTGCATTTCTCTGATGATGAGCAGTATAGAACATTTTTTCAGGTGTCTGTGGGTCTTCTTTAGATAGGTGTCTATTCAGTTCTTTTGCCCATTTTTTGAGTGGGTCATTTGCTTTTTTATTGTGAGATATGTGCAGAAGTTCTTCAGTTTGATATATTTCCAGTTGTTAGTTTTACTTTGGCCTCTTCTGCCATAGCAGTTCCTTCCCCAAAGATCTCTTTGAGGATGAGGCCATGGAGTGTTTTTCCCACACTGTTTTCTAGGTATTTTATAGTTTTGGTTATGTCTAGGTTTTTGATCCATTTTGAGTTAACTTTTATGTATGGTGATAATGTGTAATCTGGATTCCCTGCCCACCTTTGCCCCCCACCTTTTTTTTTTCAGATATCTTCTCAGTTTTCCCAGCACCAAGACTGGTTTCTTAATATGGTTGTTTGCACTAGGGACAAGACAGTTTTAATTCTACTTTAGCACTTCAAAAAGATGGTAAAAAGGATGTCAGCTTCATGATGTAAAGGATAGGTGATTCTGGAATCCCCTTTGGCACCTTTAATTATATAGTTGTACTCATATATATATCTTTAATTTAATATTTACTGTGATATATTTCTTTACAAAATAACAAACACGTACAAGTTTCCCTTTCCTGAAATATGTCAACACACCCTGCCCACCATCAAATTACCAAAAGTTCTTCACTTCAGTTCTATTGTCAATGTTCAAGCATTGGTTTTGTTTAGTCTGTTTCTTTGCTTTGTCTTTTCGCATTCCATCTATGAATGAGATTCTTTTGACTTATTTCACTTAGCAAAATCCCCTCTAGATACATTCATGTTGATTCAAATGACTGGCTTTCATCTTTTCTAAGGGTTGTATAGTATTCCATTGTGTATATATACTATATCTTCTTTATTCTAATTCATCTGGCGATGGGCACTTAGGTAGTTTCCAATTCTTGGCTACCGTAAATATGCCACAGTAAACATGCAGGTGCATATATCTCTGCAAATTAGTGCTTTTGTATTTTCTGGGTAAATACCCAGAAGTCGGATGACAGGATTGTTTGGGATTTCCATATTCAATATTTTGAAGAATTGTCACACTGAATTCCATAAGTTGCACTAATTTACACTCCACTAACAGTGTAAAAACATTCCCTTTTCTTCACATCCTTGCCAGCATTTCCAGACTTTTGGATAATAGCCCGTCTCTCAGGTGCAAGGTGATATCTCATTGTTTTGACTTGTATTTCCCCGACAGCCAGCAAGGAGGAGCATCTTTTCATGTGCTTGTCGGCCATCTGTATGTCTTCTTTGGAGAAATGTCTATCTAATTCTTCTGCCCATTTATAAAAGTTGGATTGTCTGTTTTTCTGTTGTTGAGTTTTATGAGTTCTTTGTATATTTTGGATATTAAGCCTTTGTCAGACATATGGAACACAAATATCTTCTAGTCAGTACCTTGTCTTTTTAGTTTTGGTAATGATTTCTTTCATTTTGCAGAAGCTTTTTAGCTTGATGTAGCCCAATTTGTTATTTTTGCTTCCCTTCATGCTGGAGTGGAGTCCTCTAAGACCTTTCTAAGGCTGATGTCATGAAATGTCTTTCCTATGATGTCTCCCAAGAATTTTATAGTTTCTAGTCCTATGTCCAAGTCTAATCTATTTTGAATTAATTTTTGTGCTTAGTGTTAGAGAGTGGTCTAGCTTCATTCTTTTGCCTGTGGCTGCCCAGCTTTCCCAACACCATTTGTTGAAAAGGCTTTCCTTTCTTCAATGTATGTTCTTGGCTTCTTTGTCATAAATTAACTGACCTTCCTAATATGAGTGAGTCAACTTCTAGTGATTCAGTTCTATTCCACTGATCTGTGTATCAAATAGTTCCATACAGTTTGATATACTTTGGAGTATATCTGGGTGTGTGATACCTCCAGTTTTCTTCTTTATTGCTTTGGCTATTTGGGTTTATTTTTCCAAACAAATTAAAAAAAATTTTGTTCCATTTCCTTGAAATATACCCATGGGATTTTGATGTGGCTTGCATTAAATCTGTATATTACTTTAGCTAAGATGTCCATTTTAACAAAATTAATTCTTCCCAGACATAAGCAGGGGATATTTTTCCATCTCTTTTATCTTCTTCTATTTCTTTTAAGAAAGACTTAAAATGCAATGGATTTTTGTGCATTCATTTTATAGCCTGCCATTTGTTCATTAATTAAATCGTTTTGATGGAGTTTTTATGAGTTTCTACATACGTAATCACGTCACCTGCAAATTGTGATAGTTTTACTTCCTCCTTGCAATTTGGATTCCTTTTATTTCGTCTTCTGATCTCATTGCTCTGGCTAAGACCTTCAGCATGATGTTAAATAGTAGTGATGAGAGCAGCCTTGTCTTGTTCCTGATCTTAGAGGAAACACTTTCAAATTTTCATCATTGAGTAAGATGCTGGCTATGGGTCTATCATATATGATCTTTATTATGTTTAGGTATGTACCTTCTAGCCCCATTTATATAGAAGTTTTTCTTTTATCATAAGTGAGTTGAATATTGTCAAAAGCTTTCTCTTCATCTATTGATAGGATCATATGATCTTTCTCCTTGCACTTGTTGTTGTGATATATTCCATCAATAAATTTGGGTATGTTGAACCATCCTTGTATCCCTGGGATAAATCCCACTGTTCACTATGGATGATCCTTTTTATGTATTGCTGGATATGTTTTGCTAATATTTTAAGAATTTTTATATCTATGTTAACTAGAGATATTGGTCTGAGAATACACACATATATGTAAATATATATGTGTTTCCCTTAATATTTAACTTATATTAACTCTTTTTTTGTTTTACTCTTGGCAATAGATGAGAATAATCAGTATAGTTCTTTTTGTCTTATTTTTATCTTTTTTCCTGACTTAATAAATCTAGTTGTCAGCATTTTTTTTATTAGGAATATCAATCACTGTTATCTTTAAAACGATATGTAATTTGACTTCAGATGATTGATACTCATGCCTTCATAAAATAAAATCTGGTTGTATGTAATAAGCACTTGAACCCCAAAACTTAAGAAAATACATAAAATTTTACAGATTAGAATTCCATTAGATGACACTCTTTTAGTTTCCTTGTATGGAGCTGGAGTCTTCCTTCTTGTATAGTTTTTGCTTTTCTTTGACATAATGACAGCTCCTCTCTCCTCTGAAGTTAACCACAATCGTTTAAAGAATTCTCAATTACCTTTCATTTTTGACTGATATTCTACTTGCTGTCATCTAAGGAAATCAATGAATATATTAATTGGAATTAGACTTGCCACTTTTTCTGAAGATTCTCAACTTGATAGATCTTGGTATCCTTAGATGGATTTTTTAGTAACCTCAAAAGAGCTTTTTTTTTTTTAAAAAAAAAAAACAAACAAACAACCAAATGTGCATTCTTAAGTCAATTTTCAAACTCTGTTTTTTGAGTTCCCAGACAGAGAAATAAAGTAGAATAAAAAAAAAATCTGACCACAGTTAAGGGCATTAAAACATTAAAAAAAATTTAACAAGTAAATCTTTTTTTTTTTTTAAAGGAAAGTCACAGGCAGGAATGAAGGTGAACAGGCAGGCAGGCAGGCAGGAAGAGAGAGGAGGAATAAGCATTTTATTTATTTTTTTAGTTGTTCATTTTTGTTGTATCCCCCCAAACCCCCAAGCCCCATGATGCAAGCCCAGGTCCTTGGGATGCATGTGAACTATGCCCAATTGCTACTCCACCAGGGTGCACTACAAGCCAATGATTCTTGTAAGAAAAATTAAATGCCAAGTTTAGGTAATATCTTATAAACACAGTGATTTCTTCTATCGCAAGACTCAACTTGAGGGGCAAAGAAACTAGGAAAAGATGATGCTAAACAAAGTAGAGCATAGCTACTCCAGTGTGCTCGCCTTTTTCTGTTCCTAAAATTCAACATTTCACTTTTCAGAACTCTAAATAAATCAAGCACAGAAACATCATCTCAAACTGAGAGTAACAGCACTCATAAGGAATAGAAATAGTTCAGTCCGAAAGACTAATAGAGAATCCTATCTAATAGCTCCATGACTTTTATCCTTTTGAGTTTCAGTTTCCACATTTGTAACAAAGGTATAATACCACTAAGCTGGATGGGGTTGGTGAAAGTTAAAACTAAGAAGGCATATAATATATGTAAAGTGCTGGGCTCATAGTACATACTCTGTAATGTTCATGGACGTTTCCCTTCTTCCTGACTCCTCTGGAAATTAAATATTTCTAGACAAATCGTGTTCTCTTTACTCTTAAAGCTACTGTGGTGAGAAAAATAACTCAATGGAATAAATCTTGATCTGATAGACAGATAAGACTATAAAACCCTCATGAAAGTTAAGATACTATTAATCATTTCCATATTTCTCTTGTCTGTAATGATGCAATTATATTACTCAGTGGGGGGAGAAGTTACCCAACTTTTGGAAAGTGTTTCATAACATTTAAAATTCCTTACATTTTCCAGATGTTTTATTAAAAAACTATGTTAAAAGGAAACTAAAGGCTTTCAATCATTCATCTAAGATGACCTGTTTTTTGTGCCTGTTATATGCCAATTACTATGCTAGGAGGCAGAGGGTGAAAGGATGCTTTTAAAGGCATATTATATGGTGTTAGACATATACCATTTTATTCATTTGCTAGGGTTGCCATAATAAAATGCCATTGATTGTGTGACTTAGTGGATATTTATTTTTTCACAATTTTGGAACCTGGAAGTCCAAGATCAAGGTGCAGGCAAAAATGGTTTATCAGAGGTCTCTCTCCTTGGTTTGCTGTTGGCTGCCCACTTATCCCCTCTTTACAAGGTTTCCTTTGGGTAATGTGTATCCCTGATGTCTTTGTGTGCGTCCAAATTTCCATTTCTTATGACACAAGTCAGAGTGGATTAGGGCCCATCCTAATGGCCTCATTTACTTTAAGATCACTTTAAAGGGCTCCAAATATAATCACAAAAAGGCACAAAGGTTTAAAGCTTCAATATAGCAATTCTGAGGGAATATACGTGAGTCCATAAGAAGCATCATTTCACTTAACCATTCCCTTATTTTAGAAATGAGGGGCTAGGCTCTGAGAGAATAAATATCTCATCAAATGCCACATAGCCAGTAAGTGGTGGGAACAAAATTTTAACAAATCTCTCATTATGAAATGCACCAGAGTCCAAACTATTTCCCTAGTCACATCTCAAAAATTACAAACCTAGTTGGGAAAATACAGTACTGACAAATTAAACTTCAAAAATTGGGTTACTGATAAGAAGACATTTATTCACAGGTTATTGTCATTATATGGAAAGACTGGATTCAGAATTAATAAACACTTATAAAATATTTATATTCTTAGATCCTTTCACAAAAGTCTTTTAGATCTCCTAAATGAGAATTGCTGACTTGGAAATAGGGACAGTCTTGGTAAAAAAAACCTGGCTTAAAGTCTACAGATAATCCTAAATCAAAGTGAAAGAGCTTTCTAGCGCAAGCATTTTAGATACAACTGTCTTAGATCTCTTTTTTTCTGCACCTGAGTGTCAGCCATCTGGAGGCACACATGTATGACATCCCTAATTTGCTTTATAATTTATATAGATTACCTCTTGGTAATCTACACAATGCGTTAGCAGGCTTTTAACTCTGTAAGCATTTCAGGATGAAAGATAAGTTCCATGCTCTGTCTCTTCAGACAGCCACTTGCGTGTGTCCAGGAATAAAAATAAGCGTTAGGCTAGATTGTGGTCAGTCTGGCACATGCTCCATGCTCTGGATGACCTTGTAGTGCTAGTTAAAGTTTGTTGAAAGTACAATTCTAATTTGTGCTTTATTCTTAACTACATTTTATGGATCTAAATTCTATGTTATGTTGTAATTATATGAGCAATAGGTTAAATACTTTACATTCCAAGCTTATACTACAATGTTTCCAAAGAAACCACTCCAAGTAAGCATACTAGGAAGGATTATATCTAGAATTCTAGTACATACTAATTATTACATAAAAATGGTCGAATTCCTAAAAGCAGGGGATAAAACATCCATGTGAAATATAGCCTTATTTTACCAGGAGGAAAAAAATAGAGACAATTGTGTAAAAGTAATTAAAGTAAACAGGGAGACTAAAGGAAGATAAGAATAATTTTAACAAGGTCTCTTTGTTCAGATTTCTCTTGACCCGACTGTCCTCCAGTAATAAGAATGCAAACTCCATATAGACAAGTTGTCTTTCTTTGTTCAAACACTAATCTAGTCATTTCTTTGAGTCTTCATTTTCCTTGGGGTTTCCCACATATGTGTAAAAATTTGCTTGCTTTTCTCTTGTTGATCTGTCCTAGGTTAATTTACTTCTCAGGTCCAACCAGAGACTACAGGAGGGTAGAGGTAAAGTTTCATCTCCCCTGTACTACAGAATTGTGGAGAACCATTACTTTGGAGTTTTTTTGAGGTAGAGTCTTTGAATATCAATTATGTCATTTCCAAATAGCAAGTATAAAAGCACATTTTAAAGTTTTATCTGATTTTTAATATTATCCATATATCTGTCTCTCTTCCAGAGCATGAATATTAATATTCTTATCAGTAATGGGAATTCAGCTGTGATTTTTCAAATGGTCTCAAGGTTAAGTGGGTGGAAAATGTAGGAGTAGAATATCAGAATATTGGGAGAAAATGGGAGAGGAGATAGTAAAATAATATGTAGACTTTAAAAACAAACTGGTATTTTCCTCCAATACATTTATGTATCTTTAGTCACAGTACTTAATGTTTTGAAATTTGAAATAATATTAAAGAAGGGTAGTCATTAAAAAAAGAGGTTGAAAAACACCAGTATAAGAAAATATTTTTAAATGAGAAGAAATCAGAGTATTGTCTCCAAACAAAATTGCATACAGAATGGATTTGATGAAATGCTTTGGATTGAATAGAATCAGTAGTCAATTAACCCAAAACACTTAATTCAATAAGTATATACACTGAGTTTTGGAGAGCTGTTATAGAGCTGTCTCTGGGAACTGAATAACTTGATGTTCTAAATTTTAAGTGAAAAAGTAAATTCCTAAAAAAAGTATGACACCTTCTCAATCCTGAACATGTATATTTTTATGCTGACATTTTATATTTCCATAGAAAGATCTAACTACTATTTCTTCTCATTTCTACCTCTTGGTAACTTCTACACAATAAACACAAAGTTGGGGATACATTCTCAGGCTGAGGATTGCCCTGACCCTGAATTTCTTCTTCCTCGAGCTGGATATCCAAGGACAACTAAGATGTTCGATTTAGATTTTTTGGGCTTTCTGTGCTATAATGACCTTACTTCAAGACAATTTCACAAGACACGTTATTTCTTACCTACTATCAGTTGTAGCTCACTGGTTAAGATTCAAACCAATCAGTTCTTACGACTGGAGGTAGACTGAAAGAACGCCTCTAACGCAGACCTTCTCAACCCTAGAAGCTCTATGTGCATATGTGATAAGACATAGGCCTGCTGCCCTGAAATCCAAGGAATACCTACCTCCAGCTTCAGAACATCATGCTGAAGTTTACGCTGAAATTCCAGGAAGTTTTTGATAGTCAGCTTCCCCTTGAGATCAGCTCCAAAAAAGTAGGTAGTGAGGGCCGAACACAAACCAGATTTGAGGGTGTTACCAGTAGTAGGGCGATCTCTGTGACGCATACCCATACTGGTTTGGGAGCGAATAATGCTCTGAACCTAATGGAGAAGCAAACACCTATCAGGAAAAACATTATACAGTGGAAAAATGTAGAAGAATAGAAATAATAATTACTAATTGATTACTGTTTGCTTACATTATGCTACAATTCTCTCTTTTAATGCTCATAACAATTTGATAAGTTCTATGATTATCCTCACTTTACAGATAAGGAATTTGAGGCATACAGTGTTCAGTAATTTGCTCAAGGTCAATAGCTAGCAAACAGCAGAACCAGGATTCTAACATGGACACCTGACACCTTTAAAACTGGGAAGATATTAAAAATCACTCAAGAGTATGCATTTGCTTTTGAGGCTCAAAACCTCACTCATAAAATTAAAATAATCATCAACTTCACAGTAATACTTTCACATCTCAGTATAAGTTTCAAGTGTACAGCATTATATTTTAACATCTCTGTGTACTATATGGTGACCACAACCAATGTGAGGTCTAATGTTGCTGCTCTAATAGACAAAGTAAAATTTAAGTAGATTATTTAACCTCTCTGGGCTTTTTTTTTTTTTAACTTTTTTCACTGAAAAAGTTCAGGGCTAAATTATATTATCTCCAAGTTTCTATACCTCTAGGTTAACATCATAAATGCTTTAGATTATGATTTCTTTCTGGGTTCATGCTTTATCATGTAAATAAGACTGGTTGACATTTGTTTTTCATGCATGTGAAGACTGAAAGATAGGCACAGAAAGCATAGTCCAAATATTGTCCCACTATGTGTAAACTATTAAGTATATTTTCATTAAAATTGCTTTAAAAGTTTATGTCCTAGATTTTGTGTATGAATGTATGAGAAAGATTGTTTTCTTAGAATTTCTCAGTTTGAAAATATTTCCTTATAATGTTTTTATTTAAATAACTTGTTAAGGGTATAAAATGAGAATGAGTCAAGACATCAATTCAAGTAGTCATGTGAATACTTACTATAAGCTGTGGGAAATATTAAAAGAAATAAAAAATAGGATCTCTGTAATAATATCTCATTCCTTTTCTTTTGTCGCACAACAAAACGTGGTGTTACCACCTCATATTTTCATACAAAAAACATTTCTGTCATGGCCTTGAGTGGATCTAGCTCAATATCTTTTGCTAGGTTAATTTTGTTTTATGGTCTAATATGAAATGAGCTAAGAAAAAAAATCTAAGTATAACAAAGGTCAGAGAAAACTCATACATTATATTTGCAGTTGATTAATGCTTCTTCAGTAATTTATGCTTATGCATGATCAAAGTGATTTGGAAAAAGATGAATGAAGGAGTAATATTAGTTATTATTTTGTTTCATGCAACATTAACTTTGAAGATACATGATCATGAAATGTATTGGGTCCTCATATTGGTTCTGCTAACTTTTTAAAAATAAGCTTGATAAATACATTGTCAAGAAAATGCCTTATAGGGTACATATTAGGAAAATCAGGGCAAAGTTTAAATGCTCCTTTTTCCATTCTCCTATGTTTATTCATCTCCAACCTGCTTTGAAGACTTGTCTGATACCCTCTCTTAACACTTAATATTAAACAGGCTTTAAAATGCTTTTGGTAAATAAATGAATCAATTCCTTTCAGAAAAAGTCTCATTCAGAAGACAATTATAAATTATGGATAAAATATACCAATTACGTGAAGGCATTAGAGAGTGATCATAGTCAGATATTGGAGGGGAGTTGAGATTTAGAAAGCATGTATTAGGTGAGTTTTCTATTTTATACAGCTTTTAGCCTAACGGAAGCTTCCCTATATCAGAAAGATTGGCTAAACCTCTGACTGAAAGCCCTTAGTTTTTATGGCTTGAAAAACAAGAGGGCAGTATTTGAAAAGTAAAAGGTAATCTTGAAAAGGAGAAAGCCAGAGGAGAGCCCCAAATTCTTCTAAACCCTCTAAAAAATTTAGTTGAGTTACTTTTGTGCTAAAACAAAACACAAGTACTCTTCACATTAATATAACAAAATCTAGAGTCTACAACATGTCATTCATAATAACCAGACTACAATTCAAAATTACTTAACATACAAAGGGAACATATGGCTTATTCTCAAGAGAAAAGACAATCAATGTAGATCGATCCTGAGATAACCAGACATTGGAAGTTAGCAAAAATTTTAAAGCAGTTATAATAGTACTCAAATAAATTAAAAACAATTGTAAGGAAGAAAAAGAAAATTTCAGATGACAAAGAAAACTATAAAAAATGAGATGGGTGTTCTAAAACTGAAAAATGCAAAATCTGAAATTAAACATCACTGGGTGAGATTAACAGCAGAGTTGATATGATTGAAGAAAAGAGACAGTATGAATAAATCAACAGAAATTATACAGTTTGAAAAACAGAGACAAAAAAAGATTAAAAAATAGTAAGAGCTTCAGATAATATCATTTGCTGCAATATTTGTGTTACTGTAGTGCCAGAGAGAAAGGTAAAAAGAACAGCCCAAGAAGAATTTTTAAAGTAAAAGGCTTGAAAACTCTCAAATTTGATAAAAACACAATTTTAAACAATAAATTTAAATAGCTCATCAAACACCAAGAAGGACAAATACAATAAAAGTTACACTGAGGTACATTATAATCAAATTTCAAGAAGCCAAAAATAAGCCAGAAAATCTAGAAATCACAAAGTAAAGCAACAATTAGATTTAGGAATAATGACTCAAAATGTCCAGTGACTTTTCATGAGAAGGAACCAGAAACAAAGAACAACTGAGAATTCTGCATCAATATCTAGAATTTTCTTCCAAAATAATGATGATGTAAATTAATAGCCAACAGATGTGCACTACAAGAAATGCTAAAGAAAGTATTTTCAACTGAAGAGAAATGATATCAGATAGAAACCAAGACCTTTAGGAAGGAGTGAGGGGCATCAGAAATGGTATGTGTGCAAATATAATACCATCCTTCTCTTATTTCCTTTAACAAAAAACTTTCAATACAAAAATTACAATGTATTATGGAGTTTATAATGCATGTTGATGTAATATATAGGATAATTATAGCATAAAGGATGAAGAAGGGAGTAAATGGAACTAATGGTTGTAAAGGATCTACATTTTTTAGTAGAGCAGTATTAATTCTAAGTATATTGTGTACAGTAATATGTCACTTAATGACGTTTTACTCAATGAAAGATGGCATGTAGACCAGTGTTACCTATATATTATATATATAACTATAGTATAGACTATGTATCATATAGTCTAGGCATGTAGTGCATCTATATCATCTAGATGCATTTCTTGAAACATATCCCCATTGTTAAGTCATACATGGACTGTATATTAGGAACTTAAACTATAAACTTTAGAGCAAGCACTACATAAAAATGGAAGAAATGAGTTAAAAAATAGTGTGAAGAGGCTCAGACAAAATAAGCTAGAATTCTTTAAAAAATATTTATTCAACTCCCAAGAAGGCAGCAACACAGATAGAGAAACAGAAACATAGACAGAAAAAAAAAAAAAAAAAAAACGAAGAGCAAAAATGATAGATCTAAATCCATTTAAATCAAGTTATGTTAAATGCCAAAACAGTAATTAAATAAGAGTTACAAACAAAAGAAACCCAAACAAACCAATACCAAGACACATTGTCATCAAAATGTCAAAAATACAAGATAAAGTCTCCAAAAGCAAACAGAGAAAAACAAGTCATATATAAAGGAGTTCCCATAAGATTGTTAGAGAATTTCTCGACTAAAACTCTACAGGCCAGAAGGCAATGGTACGATATATTCAAAGTGCTGAAGGAAAGGATTTACAACCTAATATACTATACTTCATGAGATTATCATTTAGAACTGAAGGAAAGATAAAAAGTTTTCAGATAAGCAAAAGTTAAAGGAATTCATCACCACTAAGCCAGTTCTACATAAAATACTAAAAGAGCTCAGTAAAATGTAAAGGAATACCACCTAAAAACAGGAAGGTAGCAAAATATAAAAAGGAGAGAAGAGGAGAGGAGAATAAACATGTGGATGGCTACAATGAGTGCAAGGCTAATCTGCTTTCAAATAAAAATAGTAAATAAACATAAAAAGTCTTACTGTAAACCTCAGTGTAACCTCAAAACATATCTCCAGGAAAAAAGGAAAGAAGAAACAAAAAGGGAAACCAGTCAAAATATAACTACACACAACCCACCTAAAGAGATGGAGAAGAACGAAGGCAATGTCTGTAAGAACACCAAGAAGATAAATTATAAAATGCAATAAACAGTTATATATCAATAATCACCCTCAACATTAATGAATTGCACTTACCAAATGACATAGAGGGGCCAAATGTATTAAAAAATATAACCCAACCTTCTGCTGCATTCAGGAAACTCATCTTCTTTCAAAAGATAAAAAGGGGCTCAAAGTCAAGGTTGGAAGGCAATCCTACAGTCATATTGCAAACAAAAAAGGCAGGGATAGCCAGACTTAGAGTGGATAACAGATTTCCAACTAAAAAGCATAACAAAAGACAGAGATGGACACCATATAATGATTTAGGGATCAATCCAGCAAGAAGACATAATGCTAATTAACATATATACACCAAATGAAGGAGCATGAAAATATATTACACAAATATTATTAGAACAGATGAGAGACATCAACAGCAACATAGTAATAGTGGGAGACTACAAAATCCCACTTACAATAATGGGCAGATCAACTAGGCAGAAAATTCACATGGAAACAGTAGCTTTAAATGACCATTTGCAACAGTTAGGTTTAACTGACATACTGAACACTTCATCCAAAGACTTCACATTTCATTTTCTTTTCAAGTACACATGAAACATTCTCAAGGATAGATCATATGATGGGACACAAAACATGTCCCAAAAAATTTACAAAAACTGCAATCATACCAAGAATCTTCTCTGACCACAATGGATTAAAACCAGAAATCTCTCATATAACAAAAGCTGGAAAACTCCAAATTAATTGGAGACTAAACAATATGGTTTTGAATGACTCTTGGACAAAGGAGGAAATCAAAGAGAAACTTAAAAAATACCTAGAGGCCACTGAGAATGAATAAATGAGTTACCAGAAATAAATGAAACAGAAAATGAAAAACAATCCAGAAGATTAATGAAACCGAAATTTAGTTCTTTGCAAAAATAAACAAAATTGACAAACTATTGACTAGACTCACACAGAAAAGAAGAGAAAACTCCTAATTAGAACCAGATACGACAGAGAAGTTAACAACTGACACCACAGAAATACAAGACACCATAAGAGACTACTATGAACAGTTCTATGCCAATAAAGTGGAAAAATTTGAGAACATAGAAAGACTTAGAAAAAGACTGAACCTGGAAGAACTGGAAAACCCAAACAGACCACTCATGAGCAAGAAAAATGAAGAGGTAATCAAAAGTATCCCTAAAAAGTAAAAGCCCAGAACCAGATGAATTTTCTAATGAATTTTACCAAACCTCCAGAGAAGAATTAATATCTATTCTTCTCAAATGCTTCCAAAATATTGAATAACAGGAAACATTCAAAATACTTTCTATGAGGCTAACATTACACTGGTGATACCAAAGCTGATACGTCACCAAGAAAGAAAATCACAGACTAATATATTTAATGTAAATAGATGCAAAAATTCTCTACAAAATGTTAGCAATCCGAATCAAACAATGTATCAAAAAGAACACCCATCATGACCAAGTGAATTTATTCCAGGGATAAAAGAATAGCTCAACATATGTAAATCTATGAATGCAATATGCCATTATCAACAAGAGCAAGGAGAAAAACCACATGATCACATCAACAGACTCAGAGAAACCTTTAGACAATATTCAACATCCATTTAGATAAAAACACTGCATAGAAAGGTGGTAGAAGGTACATACCTGAATATAATAAAGGCCATATATGATAAACCCGCAGCCAACATCATAGTCAATGGCAAAGAATTAAAAGCATTTACCGTAAGAACAGAAAGAGGCAAGGCTGTTCACTCTCACCATTGCAATTTAACATCCCACAAGATATCTTAGCCAGAGCAATTAGACCAGAAAAAAAGGAATCCAAATAAAAAGGGAGGAAGTAAAACTCTAATAATTTGCATATGACATGATCATATATATATATATAGAAAACCCTAAAAATGCTGTCAAAAAGCTACTAGAACTCATCAGTGAATACAGTAATGTGGCAGGCTACAAAATCAATACAAACAATCTATTGCATTTTTATACCCAAACAACACCTTGAAAGAAAACAAAATTAAGAAAATCACTGTTTACAAGAGAAGTAGGAAGAATTAAATATCTTGGAATAAACTTAACAAAGGAGGTGAAAGACCTGTACAATGAAAACTACAAGTCCTTCTTAAAAGAGAGGAGAATACAAAGAGATGGAAAGTCATCCCCTGCTCATGGTTGGAAAGAATCAACATTGCTAAAATGGTCATCTTACCTAAAGCAATATACAGATTTAATGCAATTCACATTAAAATCCCACAGGCTTACCTCAAGGAATTAGTATAAAAATCTTAAGAAAACACCCCAAATAACCAATGCAATTATGAGAAAAATGAATGAATTTGGAGGTATTACACTCCCAGACACTGAGTTATACTACAGTGTGATAGTGATCACAACAGCATATTACTGGAAACAAAAGAGGCACACAGGTCAGCGGAATAGAACTGAATCACGAGAAATTGACCCACTTACATACAGGCAATTAATTGATGATAAAGGAGCCAAAAGCATACGATGGAGAAAGGAAAGTCTCCTCAATTAATGGTGTTGGGATAAGCCACATACAAAAGAATGAAGCAAGACCAGTCTCTAACACTATTCACAAAAATTAACTCAAAATAGACTAGAGACTTGAACATAAGACCGGAAACCATAAAATTCTTGGAAGATAGTATAGGAAAGACATTCCATGACATCAGCCTTAGATAGGTCTCTGGGGACTCAACTCCAGCATCAAGAGAATGAAAAAAAATTAACAATTTGGAGTAATCAAACTAAAGAGCTTAGTCACAGAGAAACAAATGATAACCAAAATAAAAAGACAACCTACTAATTGGGAGAAGATATTTGTGTTCCATATTTCTGCCAAGGACTTAATATCCAAAACATAAAAAAAATTCATAAAACTCAACAACAGAAGAACAGGCAATCCAATCAAAAAATGAGAAGAACTGGAGAGACATTTTTCTGAAGAGGATATACGATGGCCAATAGTCACATGAAGAGATGTTCCTACACACTGGTTATGAGGGAAATGCAAATCAAAACAACAATGAGATATCACCTTACACCTGAGAGACTGGCTATTATCCAAAAGCCTGGAAACAACAAAATTGGGGAGGATGTGGAGAAAAGGAAACACTTTTACACTGTTGGTGGGAGTGCAATTGGTGCAACCCCTATGGAAAACAGTATGAAGATTCCTCAAAAAGTTGAAGCGGGAAATCCTATATGATCCCTCCATCCCATGTCTGGGTATTTACCCAAAAGATACCAAAATACTAATTCACAGAGATTTATGAATTACCATGTTTACTGCAGCCCTATTCACAATTGCTTAGAACTGGAAACTACCTAAGTCCCCAATGTTACATGAATGAATAAAGAAGATGTGGTATATATACACAATGGAATACTCCACATTCCATAGAGGAGATGAAATTCTGGCATTTGAATTGACATGGATAGATTTAGAGGGGATTATGCTAAGTGAAATAAGGGAAACGAAGCTAGATGCCAGATGATCTCACTCATAAGTGGAATGTGAATAGGCAAAACAAAGGAACAGACAAAACAAAACAAATCCTTGGAAACTTGCAACAGAACTGAGGTTACCAATAAGGAATAGGAGGGGTGTGGCAGGTGGTGGTGGAGCCCACTGGACAATGGTGAAGAATATTAGGTTATTTTGTGGAGGGCAGGGTGTGTTGACTTACATCTGAGGAATGGAGAACTGCACACATGGGGACCCTATAGCTATGAGTATATTTTAATTCGTAAAATGAAGTTACTACAATAAAATACTAAAAAAGTTAAAAAGCAAAACAAAAGGGACTACATCAAAGCTTCCACATAAGGAAACTATCAATAAATTGAAAAGGCAATCTGTACAAGAAAATATTTTGAAATCATGTATCTGGTAAGGGGTTAATATCCAAATTATATAAAGAACTCATAAAACTCAACAGAAGAAAAACAAGTAATCTGCTATAAAAATGAATAGACATTTTTCCAAAGGCATACAAATGACCAACAAATACATAAATGTCCAATATCATTAATCATCAGGAAAATGTCAATAAAAACCACAATGAGATATCACCTCTTACTTGTGAGAATGGCTATTTTCAGACAGACAGAGATAATAGGTACTGGTGAAGATGTGGAGAAAAGGGAACCAATGTTTACAGTTTGTGAGACTATAAACTGGTTCAGCTACTATGGAAAATATTAAGGATATCACTCAAAAAAGTAAATCAAGAACTAACATATCAGGCAACAAAATTATATATTGGAAAGATACCTGGCATCCTCATGTTTAATGAAACATTATTTAAAGTAGCCAAAACTTGGAAATAATCTAAGTGTCCTTTGATAGCTGAATGGATTTTAAAAGTGTAACATATATGTATAAAGAAATGTGATATGTAACAATATCATTCAGTCAAAAAAGAAGGAAATCTTGCCATTTGTGATAACATGGATGAACTGTGAGGGCATTATGCTACAGGAAATAAGTCAAGGAGTAAAGACAAATACTGTATGATCTCACACATATGAAGACTCTTAAAAACAAAATAAACCACCAAAGACCTCCAAAACTTGTTTCATAGATACAAAGAACAAATAGTAATTGCCAGAGGTGGGGTATGGGGATGGGCAAAATGGGTGATGGTAGTCAAAAGGTACAAACTTCCAGTTATAAGTTCTGGAGACCTAATATGTAGTCATGGTGACTACAGTCAACAAAATTATATTGTATACTTAAAAGTTGCGAAGAGAGCAGGTCTTAAAAGTTCTCATCACAAGAAAAAACCATTTGTAACTATGTGATGATGAATATTGTTTACAGTGGTAATCATTTGCACCACAGATAGAGATCAAGTCATATGCTATACCTTAAAACAAATACAACACTATGTTGTCAATTACAATGCAACCAAAAATTCTGTGTAACATAAAATACACAAAAGTAAGTTCTACTTGTAATCATTTGAAGTCACCTGATACTACCAGTAAAATGTAGGATTATTAAAAAATGATGGGAGTTAGATGGACATAGGGTAAAGATATGAATGTCTCTATGTATTTTGAAATATTTGTCTGTGCATTTATTCTAAGGATATACTTGATATTTTTCCCACTGTCTTTTTGCCTCTTTTCTCATTTTGAATAAAAATAATGCTTCCTCCTACACATATATATATATTTTTCTGTTTTGAAACCACATCTAACAGTCATAATAATTTTATCTAGAGAGTACTATGATCCTCTAGAGATAGGTGTTTTATATAAATGTAATCTCTTCCTAGAATTCAGAAGAAAGTGTGTGTGTGTGTGTGTGTGTGTGTGTGTGTGTGTGTCTAGAACCCACTACAATCAAAGGCATGGTACCATTTTTTCCTTCTCTTACAGAAACCTTCGCAGAACAAATTTCATTCATCTTTATATTCTGCAATTGGTTGACCCTGACACGGTGGGGAGCTGACTGAATATATGACTGAATAACATACTTAACTTCTACCACTGCTTTAATTCATGTTGGGGAATCAGCAATGTTGGCCTTAATAATATGCTCAAATAATTCCTTATGTTTAGAATGAAAACAGAAAAACTCCACCTATTAAAAGTGAGGGCAACTTGAAAAATGAGACATCAGGTACTTCAAAAATTGGATAGCATTGGCATATACTTATCAAGGCTCAAGTAATGTGAAAATGTGTTACATATTAATGTATTTAATGGAATTCTCCAGAACAACTTACCTGTTCAAACTCTTCCATATCTACTTCTCCATCTCCATTCAAGTCAAACATCTTGAAGGCAATTTCAAAATTTCTCTGAGGAGCTGCAAGTAGAAAGAAAGGAAGGATAGGAGGGATGGGGAAAGGAAAAAAGGGAGGAAAATGAAAAATATTTAGAAGGCGTTGACCAAAAACTAAAAATCTTTTCAAGAAAAAGATGATTAAATACTAAAATGTAGTATCAAGTCACAAAATAACACCAATCTTCTAGCAACATTCCTTAAAACTAAAAAAGAATTTTGCCATACATAGCCAGCAAAGATAGCACTTGTCCATCTTTGTATTTCAACTCTGTTTCTTGCATACTTCAGCTTTGTTTTCTTAGACATCATCATTTTAGCTGTATAATATCATGAAGCTGTTCTGGTACAGTATTTATCTAGACCTGAAAGTCTTTCTGGGATGAGACATACTGTTGACAAAATAAGAAGTGGAAACTAAGTCTTTGTTTCATTAAAAACAAATAAGCTAGCTTCCTATTTTGTTCCCTCTAGAACTCGGTAGAGTTCTATGAATGCCATTCTGCCAAAAGATTATTTTCTACATATTTTTTTCTCATTATCACTATACTCTGTGGTAAGGCAGGAAAAGTATGTTGTTAGTTACTCAGCCCCCTACTTCAATCATATCAGCTGGGTACACAAATTACTGAGTAAAGTATACACACATGTTAAAACTGAGGTTCAAAAATAAAATGGAAAGTACAAAGCTCAAGAAGATGGTATACTTCCTTTCTCGGAAGTGAATGTGGAAAATCTTCTCAAGACTTATTTTGTGTTTCTAGATGAATAAAGATATGTTTGTGCATTAGACTATAACATAAACCTAACAGCCCTCCTTCCTCATCTCCCTAAAACCCTGGTACAAAAAGTTAGGTTGTTTACTTCTTCCTATGAGGCTTCAAATTTACAAAGCGGTAGAGAAGAAACCAAAATAAAATATCTTATTTATCCCAATACTACTGAATTCAGTTTCCAGTTAATATCTTTACTAAATAAAAAAGCAACATTTTGTGTCAACAACAACAACTAAGAGTTTAGTACATTTTACATAGTCATAGAGTCCATATTCCCATATTGCTCATAAATTTGTCAACAGCACCACCTGGCAGGCTTAAATTCCATTTTCAGCTGGCCACCTAGGCTGGTAAGCTCCTGGTTTTTAGTTGCCTGGGTGAATCATGGGTCTGTCAGTTTGCAATTGCTTGCCTCACTTGATAATGGCTTCCAACAGGTTTGGTCTTCTTTAACTCACAAGTACAATGGCTGGGAAGGATCATCTGGGGAGATTAGATTTTTGTATGTTTATTTGCTTCTTAAATTTTTCCCATCTGGATGCTATATTTTATTGAATATTTACTATGTGACAAACACTGAGCTAGATAACTTAAACTTGTTGATTATCTGATTTTATACTCTTAATTCTATAAAGTTTTTATTTCTAAAGAGAGGAGGAAATTGTGGCTCAGTCATGAAATGACTAGCTCAAATCACAGCTAATATGAGGCAGAACTGGTAAGAGAATGTAGGTCAATTCTGACTCCAAAGACCATAAACTTTCCATTATGCTCCACAGCCTCCAAAAGGAAGATAGTGGTAGAATAGCAAACTTAGAATAAACACATACTCTTTATTCTAATATGTTTTGACCTAGAAAGAAAACAACAAAGCATGACTCATTACATCAGTCTCTGCAACAGCTGAAGGGTTTTAAGTAGTTCATTTAATGACACAGCTGATATCAAGGACATATTACACATTCATGCTCAGTAATTTCAGACCTGGCTGCACTAACTTGAGATCCATTGGCAATATTAGATTCTCAGATCTAATCACGTCATATGCTTTAAAAGATGCAGAATATGACTCTCTTTAGACAGTCCTCCCTACCTGACGACAAATCTCAGACTTCGCTCACTTCACTGATATACATTATTTGCTTAGTATTTGTAGGTAGGTACTTGAGACTATATACCTGCAGACAGCATGAAATCACTGAAACTTTTAAGTAGGGGAGTGACAATCAAACAGACATTTATAATGAACTTCTTTGTTAGACTATGAAGGATGAGTTGGAAAACACAAACCAGCTTTAGAGAAGATCACAGAAATGCTTGTAAAAGTTGAAAAGTGAATGGAGATGATAGTGGTGGTAAAGAAAAGGAGAAAACTAATTTGAAATGCCTTAAGAAGGCAAAAATTATACAACTTGATGATTAATGAGCTGTGATGAGTTGAGAGTGAAAAAGGGTAAAAGAATACTGGTTTCCATGTCATTACTAAGAGATAAAATAGATTTAAAAGGTATGAGAAATAAAATGAGTTCCGATAGAATATGCTTAATTCAAGGGGTCCATAGTATATTCAGATGGAAACGATCAAAAGGTAGTTGGAAATATAGATCTAAAACTTAGAAGAGAGGTTAAAGTTGGGAGTCATGAGCACATACATGGTTAGTCCAGAGTCTGAAATAAAGTTGCCCAAAGAGAATTGAGGGTTGAGGAGAAAGGTAAGGAAAGGGTAGAATAAAGATGGAAGCATATATATATATATATATATATATATATATATACATATACATATATATATTTTGTTTGTTTGTTTGTTTTTTAAAGGAAAGGTGCAGACAGGAATGAAGGAGAGAAGGCAGACAGGCAGGCAGGCAGGAAGAGAGAGGAGGAATGAGCACGTTTACTTTTTATTTAGTTGTTCACATTCGTTGTTCCCCCTGGCCCTGGCTCTTGAACCCAGGACCTCGGGATCTATGTGGGACTGCTCCCAGGGTGTCCCAGACTGCTGCTAGGACACCAAGGAGTTCCCAATATTTAAGGTGAACAAAGAGGAAGAAGTGACAGAGAATGTAGCATCACAAGGAAGAATACAATCCAAACGAGTAGAAGCAGAAGAATTCGGTAAGAACCGGTCAATACGCTGCCACACACGAATTGAAACTGCATTCCCATTCCCTGTCACCATTTAATACAGACATTACACAGAGTACTTAACATTTTAGCTTCATTGTAATGTTAGTATTATTGTCCTGTGAGGTCTGGGAAGGTATGTGTCCAGATTATTTAAATGACTGAATTATTCTAAACAAATCATAGGGAGTATGTCCTTCCTACAACTAAGGTTAAATTCACGTTACCAAACAAAGCATACCTTGTACTGCTTCACGTTTCTATGTATTTTTATATTGGCGCAGTTATTATCAGAATATTTGCTTTCTGTGGAGTTATTCAGAATGTTTATTAAAGCATACGCACTGACACTCCAGAGGCTGAGCTCTTGTGCACTGGTCACTAACAAGGCAGGTCGCAGCAGCAGCCTTGTACGTTCTCATTCAGGTCTTGCAAGTCTATCAGAGAAGGTCCTGCCAGGAGGAGTGAACTCTCTCTGTTTATTCAACTCACATCTGCTAATCAGGTCAAAACATTTGAGGCAAACAAGAAGAAAAGCAGTTTGCTTTAAGTGATACATGCTAAACAGGAATATACTATTAGATAATTCTCTTTCACTTCTTTTTTCCCCCCTTTAAATGTAGGCTTCAGAATAATTAAAAAATCTAGCTGCTCTGGAAAGCCTTAAAGTGTCGCAGGTTTACACTAATTTATAACCTATTTCCATGGAAAGGTGCTAAGAGAGGAATTCTTTTTAATCCCAGGCTACCTACGGAGTGACCAGTGTAGCTGTCCTCACTGTATTAACAGCTTAATCTACTTTCTATATGATTTCTAAAACAATCCTAACATATGTTGGAGCTAATTAAAACAAGATTTTATACAAATATGTTATTATACATCTCCCCTCAGAATTCCATAACAATCTTTGCTGCTAGGAATTGGAGACACATTAGGTCTCCTTTAGTAAGAATCCATTCTTTGGCTACTCATCAAAAAACTAGAAACAACACACGTTGGTGAGGATGTGGAGAAAAGAAAACACTCATAAAATGTTGGTGGGAGTGCAAATTGGTGCAATCATTACGGAAAGCAGTATGGAGACTTCTCAAAAATTTGAAAATGGAAATTTCATATGTTATCCCACTACTGGCTATTTACCTGAAAAACACAACATTAATTTGAAGAGATAAATCAACCTCTATGTTCACTGCAGCACTACTTACAATAGACAAGAAATGGAAACAACTTAAGTGCCCATGAAAGGTGACTGGAAGTGGGCCCCTGGTGGACTAGCAGTTTAGTCCACTGGGAACTCCACATACATCCCAAGATTCCCAATTCAAGACCCAGAGCCTAAGGAAGAAACCAGGATGAACAACTAAGAAAAACTAAGTGCTTCTTTCTCCTTTCTCTTCCTGACTGCCTACTCACCTTTATTCTTGCCTGCACCTTTCCTTTAAAAAAAATTGAGGCATGCCCAGGTAGAGCAGTGGTTGGATCAATTGCCTCCAAAGGAGCAAGTCACATACCCCTGGATTTGAGTCCCATGGCCATAGGGAAGTAACCAGTGTGCCCAAGTAAATAAAAACAAAATAAAGATGCTTCTCCTCTTCTCTCTTCCTTCCTACCTGCCCTTGACGTCATTCCTACCAGGACCTTGCTTTAAAAAAAAAAAATTGAAAATAATTTTTATTCTACCATTAACAATATTGATGATTCAGACTATAATTTAATTTAAATTATTTTTATTGAAGGAAAGATGCATTAAAACTATACAAGTTTAAAGTATGCATCAATAAATCCATATCTGCATATAATGCATAAAGTTCACCACTATTTCAGTTCTTTTTCACTAGACAGTTGATCCCTTTTATCCACCTAGCCTGCCAATTCAGACAATTCTTTAAATCACAGTAGATTTTTCTATTTTGCTTTAATAGTAAGAAAAAAAGGCACCTTTTCCTATGTGTAGTAGGTCAGACAATCAGATAGCAACAACACTAGTTGTTGGAAGACTTTCATGACTTTTTCATTTATTGTTCTTTAGAAGGAAATGTACAAGAACAGGGCACTAATTTTGGCTCTTTCAGATACCATCAATCTAGTTCTTTGAACACGGAATAGGAAAAAAAAAATTCCCTGGTGACACAATGAATGCCAAGAATAAAGGGGGGGAAAAACCATCCAGGAGAAAAATAATTAGCTAACATAAAGAGGAGTATTAAGTTGTATCACAACCCTTCACAACACTTGAATACCATAGAGCAACTTCTATAGTATCTCAAGGGAGAACAATTGTAACCTAAGAATTATATAGTCATCATTTACCTCTATTAACAACAGATTTTCTCAGACATACAAGGACTTTGAAACTTTATAATCCATATACCCTTGCCTAATAAAGTTCCACAAAAATCTTGATCAAGAATAGGTAACCTATGACCTGCTGGCTAGTCATATTTATGGACATTTGTTTATATATTGTCTGTCTGCTTCCAAACTATTTTTTATTAATTCATTCGATTGGTTGTTCTCCAACACACACATTCCCCCACCCCCAAGCTGCAAACCCAGGTCCCTGACTATATATGGACTGTACTCTTAGCTGAAGGCAGTTGACCAAGCTGCTACTCCATCAGGGAGTGCCAAAAAATTATTTTAATATGACTTGGAATAGAAAATGTGATTATTATGATTAAAAAGAGTGGACACAAGAAAGTGAAAGGAAGCTAAATTTCTCAACTTCTAATAGAAGACATCACAAGAAATAGATGAATTCATCCTAGATACTTGGAGTCTTTTGTGGTTCCATATACATTTTAATATTTTTCTATTTCTGTAAAAAATGAAACTGAAATTTTGAGATTGTTCTGAATGCATAGATGGCTTTGAGTATTACAGACTTTTTAACAAGATTATTGCTTCTGATTCAAAAACATTTGTGTCTTTTTCAATTTCTTTCCTCATTGTCTTGTAGTTTTTGGAGTATGGCTAGTTCACTTCTTTGTTACATTTATTCCTAAGTACTTTACATTTTTTGATACTAACATAAATGGGATTGCTTTCTATACTTTTTTCAGTTATTTCACTGTTAGTGTATAGAAATGCAACAGATTTTTTTTTTAATGGTGGCAGTAGGGTTTATTAACCTGTGATTTAGTACATGGACTAGGACTTCCCCAGGGTGGTCTTGATGCAGAAAACACATATATTTTGCCAATTCTTTTTCAGTAATAACACACGGAAATTAACAGATAATGTTGTACACAGTCAGTATCAGCCATCCTCATGTGGCTGACAGCCACTGCCAGACCTAGCACCATATTCACCTGGAACTTGATCATGGACTTCATCAACTTTAGTTGCTATATTCTCACCATGGGCCAATGAGGAAGGGAATTTGACAGCATTATACAGACCTGGCTCCAGGATTCAGTGGATCTGCTTAATCAATGGCTGAAGCAAAAAAAAAAAATATTTCTTGGCCAGTTTTTTAACTCTTGTTGAATTTCCTCAGCACCTCGATGTCCATGTGGAGGATATCCATAGCTCTTTTTCATGATAGTGCTGCTAGCTCCTCAGGACACACACAGAGAACTTGGGAAGAAGTGAACTTAAGCCAGTGTTCATACTCACCAACAGCTAGGATAGCTTCTCTAACTAGCCCATGAGCTCAGTCCAGGCCTCCTCATCCTTCCACTCCCATTTTAAGACCCAGGGTAGGGGTCCATGTAATTGATTTGTGAATGTTGATTACGTCCTAAAAGTTTACTGAATTCACTGATTAGTTCCAGCAGTTTTGGAAGGTGTCTTTAGGATTTTCTATATTATAAGCTCATGTACCAGCAAACAGACAATTTTACATATTCAGATGTTAGCTGTGGATTTGTTCATTTTACATGTTTATATAAGTTCCTTCTATACTCAATTGTTAAATTCTATTGTGAAAGTATACTAAATTTTGCCATGCTTTTTCTGCCTCTATTAAGAATGATTACAACTTTTGTCTGTTAATGTGATGTATCACTGACTGATTTGCATATATTGAACGATTTTTGCATCCGATGGATAAATCCTATTTGATCATGGTGAGTGATAATTTTAGTATACTGTTAAATTCATTTAGCAAGTATTCTATTAAGAATTTTTACAAATAAACTTATTCATTAGTGATATTAGCTTAAAGTTTTCTATTCTTGCAGTATTCTTTTTGTATTATAAAGAAGGAAGCAGCACTTTATTTTTAAATTTTTATTTAGTTAACACTGATTGTTTTCCCCTGCAGATCTGGGACTCAAACCTAGGAGTATGTAGCTTGTTCTTTGGAGATGAATCACCCAACCGCTACTCCACCAGGCCATGCCTAAATATAAGTATTCTTATCAAGCTTTGACATGAGGTTAATGCTGGCCTCTTAAAATGAGTTTGGTCGTGTTCTCTTTGATTTTTTTTTGAAGAATATGAGAAAAATAGACAATTTTTCTTTAAATGTTTGTTAGAATTCACCATTGAAACTATCTGATCCTGGTCTTTTTTTTTTTTTTTCCTTCCTGTTGGGAAGTTTCTGATTATTGATTTATACTTCTTGTTACTGGTCTGTATAGATTTTCTACTTCTTCACAGTTTGAACTTGATAGGCTGTATGTTTCTAGGAATTTCTCCAGGTTGTACAATTTGTTGGCATGTAACTGGTCAGGTAGTTTCTTGCAATCCTTCATATTTCCCTGATATAAACTGTAATGTCTCCTCTCCTGTTTATAATTTTATTTGTGACATCTCTTTTTATAAGTCTAATTAAGTTTGTCTATTTTATTTATTATTAAAAAACAACTTAACTTCATTTATCTTTCCTAATTTTTAAATTCCTAATTGCATTTATTTCTGTTCTGATCCTTTTGTATCTCCTGCTTTCTGTCAACTTTGGGCTTAGTTTGTTCACGTTTTTTTTTTTTTTTTTTTTTTTGATCCATAAAGTGTAAAGTTAGCTTGGTTGTTTGAGGTCTTTCTTTTTACCTATCTAAAAGGGAGAAGCATTTTATTTTATCGAGTTGTTCATCTTGGTTGTTTCCCACTTTGGCCCTGAAGCAACCTGAGTCCCTGGCATGTACGCAGACTGCGCTGGTCAAATTAGCAGCTAAGTTACCAGGACATCTCTCTCCTTTTCTTTTTTTTTTAAAGGAAAGGTACAGGCAGCAATGAAGGAGAGTAGGCAGCTTGGAAGAGAGACATGGAAGCAGCATTTTATTTTTATTTTGTCTTTCACATTGGTTGTTCCCCTGGCCTCGGGTCTTGAACCCAGGACCTTGGGATGGATGTGGGCCTGCTGAATGCTCCCAGGGTGTACTAGACTGCTAGACCACCAGGCATGTAGAGTCTCTTTTTTCTTGCTCTAGGTATGTATTAGTTTTATTTTTCTTGGACCCACTGGTTATCCTCTAACAGCATGTTAACCTCTACATAGTATTTAATTTTCCAGTTTTTCTCCAGTTGTTGATTTCTAGTTTTATACTATGTTGTTAGAAAAGATACTTGGCATAATTTCAATTGTTTTATTTGTTGAGACTTGGTTTGTGGTCCAGCGCATGATCTACCCTGGAGAATGCCCATGTGTAATTAAGAAGAATGTATATTCTGATGCTGTTGGATGGAATGTTCTACGTATGTCAGATTCATGTGGTATAAAGTATAGTTCAAGTTCAGTGTTTCTTTACTGATTTTCAGTCTGGATGATTTATCCATTGCTGAAAGTAGGTATAAGTAAGCCCACTACCTTACTGTACTTCTGTCTATTACTTCCCTCAAATATTTTAGTATTGGTTTAATAGACTTAGGTGCTCCAATGTTGGGTGCATGCATGCATGTATACATAAATATGTATATATATGTATGTATATGTATAGTTATAGACTCTTAATTAACCCCCTTATCTTCTCTTGTTAGTGTTTTTTGACTTAAAATCTATTTTGTCTGATATAAGTATACCTACCCCTGTTCTCTTTTGGTTTCTCTTCACATGAGTATCTTTTTGTATCTCTGAACTTTGAGTCTATGTGTATCCTTAAAGCTGAAATGAGTCTCTTCCTGGCAGTATATAGTTAGGCCTTGTTTTACTATTCATTCATTCTACATTTTGATTGAAAAATTCAATCTATTTCACATTTAAAGTAATTACTGAGCAATAAGGACTACTTATATTATTGCTTTCTAGTTTCTTTATTCTCTTTTTTCTTCTCTGTCTTTGCAAATTTATAACTTTCCTTAGTGACATACTTTGGCTCCTTTCTCTTTAGCTTATTGTATGTTTTAATTTTATGGTTACCCTGAAATTTACTGGAAACATCTTACAGATATAACTATTTTAAGATAATAACAACTTAACTTTCATCACATACACAAATTCTACTCTTTTAATTCCCCCCTCAGAATTTTGTTTGTAATGCTATGACATCTTTTTATATCGTATATTCTTTGACAAATTACTGTAGCTACAGCTAATTTTAAAACTTTTGTTCTTCAACCTTTATACTAGAGTTAAGTGGTTAACATACTACCATATAAGAATAGTAGAGTACACTAAATCTGACTATATATTTACCTTTACCAGTGTTTAGTAGATTTTCATATCTTCATGCTACTAGTGTCCTTTCCTGTAGTTTGAAGAACTCCTGTTAGCATTTATAAGGTATTCTAGTGATAAGGTCTTTCAACTTTTGTTTAAAGAAAGTGTTTATCTCATCTTTATATCTGAAGGATAACTGTGCTGGGTAAAGTATTCTTGGTTGGCAGTTCTCCCTCTTCCCAGTACTTTGAATATATCACCTCATTCTCTTCTGGCCTCAAAGTTTTTGCTGAGAAATATACTGATGACATAATAGGGATTCCCTTGTTGAGAGATTTTTTTCTCTTGCTTCTTTCTGACTAACAAGAAGACACATGACCCCATCTATGAGAATAATGATTTAAGAATGAAACAGTATGCTGATTTGAACATTTTCATCTCTGGGTGCTGAAATAAGTTGAATTATGTAACATTTTACAATAAGTCTCAACAGTAATTTGTTAATCTCTTAAGTCTTTAAGACAATTTCTTTTCATTAGAATAAAATGCAGCTAACACATAGCCTGCACATGAAACTGTTTAAGGAAACACTGTAGAGACTCCTTCTATGTGGGAAAAAAAGAGATTACCCTTTAATAATTTACCTGCTTTATATGTCTATGTTTTATAGGAAAGGTACAGACAGAGGCAGGCAGGCAGGAAGAGAGAAGAAGCAGCAGCAACTGTTTATTTTTTATTTAGTTGTTTGTCTTGGTTATTATGCTGGCTTCAGGAGGTGGGCTGCACTCAACCTCTACTCCACCAGGCAGTACCTATATGACTAGGTTTTTGACTACCACTTTTCTTAAAATGAGATATCCAAAGCCACTCACTCCGCACCCCAAAGTTTTGGGGAGTTTATGTTTAGTAGCTTAAAAAGCAATCTTATAATAGAGAAAATAAGCACAGGAAGATTAAAATTTATTACGTAATTTTCTGGAGGCCTCAAGGATTCATTGTATTAGATAACAGATCAGATATCTGAAGTATCTGGTCCAGGGAAGAATCTGGGTACATAGACACATTTAACTGCATGTTTCTTTACTATAAGAATCTAGTGGCATGCCTTGGTGGAGTAGTGTTTTGTCCGCCACCTCTGGCTGAGTGCAGTCCACATATATGGCAAGAATCTGGGTTTGCGTCCCAGGGCTGGAGGAACAATCAAGATGAACAACTAAATGAAAATGAAAAATAAAATGCTTCTTTCTCATTTCTCTTCCTGTCTGCTTGCCTACTCACCTTCATTCTTGTCTGCACCTTTCCTTGAAAAAAAAAAAAAGAATCTATGGTGTACCCTGGTATAGGTTGGGCATGGTTCACATATATCTAAAGGTCCTGGGTTCGAAAACTGGGACCAGCGGAAGCAACTAAGATGAACAACTAGAGTGAATGGAATGCTTCTTCCTCTTCTCTCTTTCTACCTGTCTCTGCTTGCCTTCATACCTGCCTGTACCTTTCCTTAAAAAAAAAAAAGAAAATAGCAGCTTTTCTTTTTTATTTCAGTAAAGTACCACTAAAATGAACCATTAAACATGGACATGACTGAAAGACAGGTTTTGAAAACATTCAAAAATAATTTTCTTGAAGAACAGGGAATGCTACCACTTTCTATGAAGCCAACATTACACTGATACCAAAAACAGAGGACATCACATAAATAGAAAATTAAAGATCAATATCTTTAATGAAATAGATGAAAAAGTCCTCAACAAAATATTAGCAAACTAAATTTAACAATACACCAACACAGGGGTGGGCCCTGGGAAGGCACAACAAACCTGGAAGAATGTTCTCTTTTTCTCCTAATAATCTCATGTAAGGGTGAGGGCCAAGAGAGGGAAGACACCTAATCCTCATCCAAGGAGGGTGACAAAGGAAACTTTGTTCTTGAGGAATCTTTCAAATTAGAAGAAGTAAAACGTTTACTATTTACAGATGACATGATAATATCTGTAGAAAATCCTAGAGACTTCACATAAAACTATTAGAATGAATAAATACAGTAAATGGCAAGGTATGATATTAATATATAAAAAGTTACATTTTCCTATGTAAACAATGAGAAGAAAAAGAAATTAAGAAAATAATTCAATTTACAAATGAAACAAAAAGAATTAAATACCCTGCAATAAACTTAACTAAGGAGGTGAAAGACCTGTACAATGAAAACTATTAAGACATTGCTATAAAGAATAAAGAAGACACAAAGAGATGGAAAGATTCCATGCATGTAGTTAGGAAAAAACAGTTTTAAGATGGTCATACCTAAAGTAATATATAGACATAATCCCATAAAAATTCCATTGGCATTTATCAAGAAAATAGAAAAAAAAAATTGTATGGAATCACAAAAGACCCTAAATAGCCAAAACAATCATGAGAATAAGGAAAAAATATGAAGGTATTACATTACCAAATTTCGATGTACCTAAAAAGTGATAGTGTTCAAAGATTTCATAGGACTCTAAAGACTTTTGCCTTTTACTTAAGAGATCCTTAGGAAGATCTCCAGTGGAGGAATGACATGATATTTTTAAAATTTAATAACAAGATGATTCTGATTATTGTATTGAGAAGCAAGGGTAAAAGAAAGATGATCAATTAGGAAAGTATCGAAATAATTCAAGTTATTGCTAGAGTTCTTAGACAAGGATAAAAGCAGTGAGTATAGTGATTGGTGGGATTCTGGATTTTTTCAAATGAGTTCACAGGGCTTCCCAATAGATCTATTTTTAAAATAAGCACACACATTTTTAAATTTCCCAAAATAGAATCATATGTACATTTGAGTCACTGAAACACTGTGAACATTTTATACTAACATATTTCTGCATTGCATTCAATATAGTACTGCATTGAATTTCATTGCTAGCTTTATTATAATTCATTCAACCTTCTATTTAACATTTGAGTTATTTCTAATTAATTTTTTACTATCAACATCATTACATGTGATTTTATTATCCTAAACTTGTAGAAATGTAATTAGTGGGCCAAAGAATAAGCATTTATCAAAGTGTATGATAAACATTGTCAAAATTCTAAAAGAGTATGCCAATCATTGCTCTCATCAATACTAAATATTTAATTAAAGCATTATTCTAGTAGCTGTTCTGAAGCACAAATGGTTTTGGGTTTACTATGAATTCACTAATTAAATGACAGGAGAAACAACAAATTGCTCCTTTAAAAGAGATAATCAAGTCCAGGCCAGTTTAACTGTAGGATAGACTAAAGGTAAAGATACCTAAGATGCAAGGAACAGTTATGGTGCTTATCTATACTTTTTATAGTTCCTGACAAACTCATAACCTGTTATTTACTGGCCTACAGTCAATCATAGGGTAGTCATTGAGGATGAGTTGAACTGCTACTCCCAGGTCACCTATAGGAAGTATCTGATTAGAAGATCCATATTTCTACACAAAATTCTGACCATAATGAAAAAAAAATTTAGAAATTTAATGCAAAGTCTTCTTCTTCTTCTTCTTCTTCTTCTTCTTATTAACTTAGTCTTGCTTTTATTTGACAATGTAACTGAGACAGTTCATATGAGTTTATTATTATGTATAATCCCTGCAATGGCTACAAAAGGAGTTCTTTATTCTTTATTGTATTTCAGTGTGATTTGTTTAATGACAATTGGCAAGGTTTTCTAAATAATATGAAACACTACAAGTCAAGCACCCGAGTTTTAAAAATTATAAGACTGAAATTTTTCCCAATTTCTTTAGCAGGGCTTCAGTTGTACAGACACATGCCTTTTAACTACTGCTTTTTCTTTTATTTAAATTTCTTTCTAGAAAATGTTTTAGCCCATATTTTTAAAAACAAAATGTTTATGATATCATAACACACTTGAATACAGGAAATAGTTGATGTTTCTAATTCATCTCTGTCTTTGAGCTATAACTCAGCCTCAGTTACTGGATGACCTTCACAGAGCTGCCAAAGAACAGTCTTTCATTTAAATTGCTCTTCCTTACACTGTTATTTGACAGTTCTGCTATGGGAAAAATATTCAATGCCAGAGATGTCAAAAAGCTTGGATTCCCCAAGAGTTCCTGGGAGATTCTGAAAGGTACAGAGCCAGTGTCTTACCCTGAATTAAGGTCACATTCTACTTTAAGAATACATTTTCTTAAATGTATGTTACTATTTTTATGCCCAAATTACATGTGCCTGTGTGCTAGATCCCCCCACACCTTTTCAGAGATCTAAAATAATAATAATCTGCCTGACTTACAATTCTTCTGTGTGCTTTAATTCCACTCCATGTGCTCAATAAGAGCCAAAATGACAGCTTATAAAAAGATAGTTTATGCAGAGATGCTGAGAACTAGTTGCTCTAAGAGACTGGATCTTTGTTACTTAATCCACATTGATTTTAACGACCCTTTTAATAATGTGACCAGGTTTAGCATTCACCTGAGATATTTGTTTTTTTAATATGATGTCCAAGTATAAAAATCTAGTTATTCTAATCCATTTTCTAGCTTTTATTGTACATATATAGAGAGAAATTTTTTTTTATTATAAGGCAGTGCTAAACATAAGGCAGGATGCTGAAGATACTTGAAGTAATCTAAAATTTTAGCATATATATTAAAGAAACTAAACAGAAAAAAACCTATTTACTTAGCCAACATACATACACGGGGTACTTATTGTTGTGCCGGATCTGTACTAGGTCTCCAACAGGGGCATGATTAAGCAAACCACTCTATGACAATCACTATTTCTTGCATTGATTTCTTTTTTGCACCTTCAAATTTCCCAGAAAAATTAATATTTTCTTTTCTTTTCTCTCTCTCTTTTTAAGGGAAGCAGGCAGGCAGGCAGGCAACCATTTAGTTGTTCATCATGGGTGTTTGGTCTTGAACCAGGGATCTTGGGAAGTATCTGGAATATGTCCATGTACTAAACTGCTAGGTCATTAGAGCATGTGACAAATAAATATTTTCTAAAGTTCCAGAAACAAGTAAGGAACACATGATGAAGCCTACGAATAACCAAACACTATTAAGTTGTGAAGGAAATGTCACAAGTATAGATGGATCAACACTTGATTCCAGTCCAGCTTAAAAAAGGCAAACAATGTGAAAAAAGGGGGGCTCATAAACCATAAACAGAGATTTTTAAATAAACATCAACAATTATTGAGTGCCAAATTCCTACAGTCATTCCAACTAAAAACAACAAAAATAGGAAGGGTAGAGCCTAAAGAGGATAGGACAGAAGTTAGAAGTTATAAGAGGCTGAAATCTGGGGAAATGTCTATAATCTATTCTAGGAAAATGAAGGAAAGACTTTAGTATGAAGATAAACTGAGGTCAACTGAACACTGTGACCAGGGGTATAGAAACATGTGAGTGATGGGGTTTCCTTTTTATTTAAAAGGGACTCAGATAAATCATATCCCAAATATCCTCTCACTGAAATACGCTTAGAATGACTACCATTAGTATAACACAATGTTAGGAATTTTGGGAATACACAGTTTATGACATAGTTCCTATTTCAAGGTATTATTTAGTGATTGTATATCCACTGCCCATACTTTCACCAGAGATTCTGTTGAACTAAAAAGCACTTTCCTGAAAATATCTCCAGAGCTGTTAGGAGGCAAAACAATTTACTTAACAATTATTCTTCTTCCTCTCCTTTCCTGCGTGCCTACTCACCTTCATTCCTGCCTGTACCTTTCATTAAATAAAAAAAAGAAAGGTATTTTATAGTTAGGATGGTTTCTAGAAGGGAGAGCATTTAACCTATTTTAAAGTTTTATTTTTCTTGCTCCATTGTTTTTCTCACATTGATAATGAGATCTAAGAAAGAGGGGAGCTTTACCAAAGCATCATCTTGAGAGGTGAAGGAAGCAGAGAAGCAGAATTGAGAACAGACCTCCCTCTTCTCTCTTCTATAGTTCCTATCCAAATCTCCAATGTCATAAGAGAACTGACTCCATTGAAAAGTATCAGAAAGTTTTAGGGGGCAATTTAACACAGGACAAGAGAAGAGTCCAGAGGGTGATCTGTTAGGATCCCACACTCCCATTCTCCCTCAGAACAACTAGAAAGCACCTATTTTGCAGACCCAAATGTCAAGGAAAAGAAGGACCAGCAACTACATAGACAGTAGCAATACTTAATATCATAAAAGGCAGGTAAAAGGCCAGGATTTGGTTCCACATTGTCATTTTGGAATTCTGAGTCTTGGTGGGGAAAAAATGTCTAGCAGTGGCAGAGGGGATGGAGACTCAGGAAGAACTGGCCCTCCTGGAGATAAGACTCTCTGGCATCAGAGAGTAAGCCCAGCAGGACTGCAGTCACTGAGTCATATTAGTGCAGAGCGGAAAGAGTCTCCCAGAAAGGAGGAAGCTTCTACAGTTACCAGGTAGCACCACTCTGTAGGTGGAGGTGGAACTGCAACTGGCTTGCTGATTGTGGGCCACCAATGATCCTCGGGTGGACTTTACCATTCCACCTATGATGCTGGGGGAGGCTCTGCATCTCCCATGCAAATTCCAACCCCATAGGCTGGACTCCTGGGCCTCAATGCACAGTCCACCTCAGAGCTTCAACAAATCCAACCAGCACTCCCAGTGTTCAAATCAAGATCCAGGCCTATTTGGTGCGAGATAACACCCTGATGTAAGGCCATTACTTCAGGGAAATCTAACCTAAAGAAATAAAGACAGAATGCCAAATAGAGAGAAGACACAGAAAAATATAAGTGAGATGATGGATCCAACTAAAACTCCATGGGAAAATCTGAATGAAATAAACATATGCAAACTACCAGAGGATGAATTTAGGGCAACAGTGATAAACATTCTCATGGAAATCAAGAAAACAATACGGGAAGAAAAAGAGAAAAACAAAAAAGAGAAGATATAAAGTAGCTCAAAACATGTCAAAGAAATAAATAACACAATAACTGAACTAAAGATCTATGGATGGATGAAGCTTCCAAAAGAATCACTGAGCTAGAAAACAGGGTAGAGGAATGCATTCAAGCGAATCAGCAAAAAGAAAAGGTGAATAAAAAGGAATGAATACAGCATACAAGACCTATGGGATACCATCAAAAGAAAAAAATTTACATCAGCGGGGTCCCAGAAGGAGAGGAGAGAGAGAAAGGGGCTAAAACTGTATTTGAAGAAATAAAGTTGAGAACTTCCCTAACCTGAGGAATGAAGCAAGCCTCCAGGAAACTAAAAAAGTTCCAAGCAAAAGAAACCCAAACAGAGCTATACTAACATATATCATCATCAAAATGTCAAAAATACAACAGAAAGAAAGAATTCTAAAAAGAGCTAGAGAAAAACAAGTCACACACAAAGAAACCCCATAGGACTGAGTGGATTTCTCAGCTGAAACTCTACAGGCCAGAAGGGAATGACAAGATATAGTCAAAGTGCTAAAATAAAGGCTCTCCAATCTAGGATACTATATCCTGTGAGATTATCATTTAGAACTGAAGGAATTGTAAAAAGTATTCAGATAAGCAAAAGTTAAAGGAATTCATCACCACAAAGCAATTCCACAAAAAAAAACATTAAAGCAAGCTCTATAAAGTATAAACTCCACTTAAAAACAGTAAGACAGCAAAATATAAAAAGTGGGGAGGAGGAAGAGAATAAAAATGTGGATGGTTAGAATGAGTTTTTGCTTTTAAAATGTGCTTTTAAATAATAACACAGAATTCTTAATGCTAACCTCAGGGTAAACTCAAAACACACTTTCAGGGAAAAAGCAAAGAAAACAAAAAGGGACACCAATCAAAACATGATTTCACACATCCCACCTAAGAAGAAAAAAAGACAGAAAAGGCAACACCTAAAAAACAGTGAACAAAATGGCAATAAACAGTTACATATCAATAATCACCCTAATGTTAATGAACTAAACTCACCAAACAAAGGACACAGGGTGGCTGAATGGATTGAAAAACATAACACAATCTTCCACTGCATTCAGGAAACTAATTTTCTTTCAAAAGATAAATATAGGCTCAAATTCAATGGTCTGTACCCATCTTACAGCCCGATGATAACCAGAAAAAAAGCAGGAATAGTTAACTTTTATCAGATAAAACAGACTTCCAACTAATGAGAACAATAAAAGACAGAGAGGGAAATAGTATAATATTAAGGGGTCAATCTAGGAAGAAAACATTAACACATAAGCGTTACGTTATATATTAACATATATGTACCAAATGAAGGAGCATCAAAATACATCAAGCAAGAATTATCAAAAGTAACGAGACATCAATAGCAACACAGTAATAATAACACAAAAGGTAAGAAGGAGATTTCAACACCCAGCTTACAACAATGGACAGATCAACCCAGCAGAAAATTAACAGGGAAACAGCTTTAAATGATCTTCTAGAAGAGATTGGTCAAATAGACATACACTGAATACTTCATCCAATGACTATAGAATTCACATTCTTCTCAAGTGCACTTGAAACATTCTCAAGGATAGATCATATGTTGGGACACAAAACATCTCTCAACAAATTTACAAAGACTTAAAACATACCAAGTCTCTTTTGGACCACAATATAAGTTAAAAACCAGAAAACAGCCACAAAAAAGAAAATTGGAAGACCCTAAATTAATTGAAGTCTAAACAATATGCTTCTGAATGACCCTTGGTTAAAAGAGGAAATGAGAGAAGAATTTTAAAAATACTTAAGAGACAAATAAGAATGAAAGTACTAGCTACCAGAATGTAAGGCATGCAGCAAAAGCAGCACTAAGAGGGCTGTTCTTCGTAGTCCAGGCCTACCTCAAGAAACATTCAACACAGGACAAAGTATAAGCAGACATAATTTTGGTGACAGCATCAGTCCACAGAGCATATAGAACACTCTTGACCATCTATATTATTTTCTTTTTAGAACTGAGCTCCATCTTGACAGATTATCTGTGTTGCAAAGATGGAGCTACAAAACTCATGTGTCCCTAATCAGATTTCCTTAACATTTTAAGTCAATATCAAATTTTTATTAATATCCTAAGAATATTAGAATTTTCAAAAACATGTATAATGGGGATTGACTAAAATAAAACACAGGAATGAAAAAAACTAACAAAGAAAACAGAAAGCTGAAACATTACTCAAGATATAGTAAATACATTTAGATCTTATTTTTGTTAAGAGTCACAGTTGGCTTCTTTAGTCTCAGTTGTCCCATGGCCTTGTGAACGCATAATAAATATCAAGCAATTGTTTCCAAAGGATAAACTTCCTTTTGTAGAAAAAATATTTAAATTTAGTATAAATATTTAAATTGAGTATAATCACAAGAAGATTTGATAGAGTTAAACACAAATAATACTTATTTCTTGCTCATCTGAACTAAAATTATTATGTGGTTGTTGATAACATAGATGTAAATATGTAAACTTCCTATAGCAGTGGGGGCTACTGAATGACACAGTGTTCTCAAGTACATATGACTCAAGGAACTTAACATCATAGATATTTCTTATATATAAAAGAATTACTTTATTGTTTATTGAAGCTGTGCTATTATAAAATCAATGAATTAACCATAAGAACAGGTTATGCTAGAGAAAAGTTATTGGTAAAGAATACATTAAGATGCTTGTGACCTTACAGCATGCAAAAGAATATTTCTGAAATCCTAAGCATCTCTTACAGGGTAAAATAATACTGAATAAGATCAGTCTTTCATTTACTTTGTATTACTCTTCTTAATGTCAATTTAGTCATCACAAATAATTCTGGACATTAAACATTATGCAGATATTTAAAATAAATTTTCTCTGCAACTCCCCTAACTCTGATATCCTTATGAAAAAAATGTAACTGCTTTGAATCTATTGACAGAACTCAGTGTGTTGCCATGCCATATTTTCAAAAGATCATTCAACCTGCAAAACTTTCCACGTATAGCTTCTATACCATTTTCATTAGACAAAATGACACTAAACTGCACCACTATCTCTAAGTCATATATTTAGTGCCCTGCTCCTGACTTGATAATGGCAAGAGAAAAAATGTTTGCTTGTATGCTGTTGTAACTTCTCAAAATATTCCTATATTGTGAGCAAGATGTATCACATGAGAATGTGGTTTAATTTTAAGCAAATCAAATCCCAATATGACGAAAACCCATTTAATTCAATTTCTCCACTGATTCTCTGAAATCGAGGAAATCAAAATCAGAAAATACTGAATTATGACTGAGTTTCATTAGTTCTGTCCTAGTTATTGAGCATGCCATAGATACTAAATGTGCCAGAGTGCCAGAGTATTTTTGTTTTATCTAGTGTTTTTCCCCCCAAAGATTAATAATCAGCATTTATAATTGTTTTATTATTGCCTTCTTAAACTATCTGGGATTGCTTTTATGTTACTAGTCCTCAGGGTTAATAAATTTAGTTAGAACACATATGAGGACAAAGAACATAAAAAAAAAAAACTTTCCTAATTGTCAATTGCCAAAATCCAGATTATATTATCATTATCTACTAAATATTTGCATTAACAAGAATGATACAAATCAATAAATAATGTGGCATTCTAGATAAATCATGATGACCCTTTGCTGCACCTGCTTGAGAAAAATCTTAGTCTTTGATAAGGTTGAAGGCCATCAGTTCATGCTGAAGTTGGCTAGTACAGAGAACTAAGTCACTAATAACAATGCTTCTGTATTCTCATTCAATTCCTATCAACCTACTTTAAAAATTGAGGTGCCTTGAAATCATGTATTAATAATTATTAAGTCTCCTCAGCTTGCCTAAAATTAATCTGAATCTATTTTATTAATGGGTAGTTATTTAGTAAATACTTAATATTTGGCAATACAGATGCCAGAGCTCATGCTGAAAATTTTTCAAGTTAATCCATCAAACCTATCAGAGAGATGAGGCATAAAGCACCAGAATTTATGCATAAGGAATAAAGGGTGGATATAAATGTGTGAATTCTGAATTATAAGAAGTCAGACTTGTTTGGAAATAGATTAGAATTACTCTCACTTTAGAATAAAAACATCAAAATTAAGTCTTATGTTTGCTAAGCTTCCTTTTGGAGAAAAATGAAATAAAAATTACATTCTTGCTTCACCACAATGCTCTACATACAATAGAAATGCTTGCAGTGAACATTAGTACAAATCTCTAGTGAATTATCATTACAAGTCTGTGATCACTGTGATGCAGTTGACATTGTACGTAGGAAGATCAACAATAAACGAGGTAAAGAAATCTACATGGACAGTGACAAAGAAAAAGAAAAAATAGAGCAGGAAGGGAATTTAGGAGGGGTGTGTCTGTGTGTATGGTGTTTTAATATTTAAAGGGGATTTCAAAATTAAACTTTATCAAGAAGACCCCATTATCCAATGAATATATAGAGAGGAGTGAGAAATTCATGCTGCTTCTTATTAGCATAAGATACTGTCGCCAAATTGTTTGTTATTCTGAGTATGTCCAAAAAAATTCTTAGTAACTAAAAATCAAGCTTCTAAAAGGTTTAAAGATTAACTTTATTTAATGAGGAAATTATAAAACATGCTTTTGTAGAAAAGCAGCTTTCTTTATTTTAATAGGAGGTAATTAAAATAGAGAAAGAATGATTTGCTATTTACAGTTGAATAATATTTTAGACAAAGTAGAATTAATAAATTTCTTTGAAGTCCCAATGTTAGCCCATTTGTGTAGAGTGTCTATGTTCTTCAAAATGATGGCAATTTCTTGAGCACCATTGAGTCCATTCATTTTGAAAAAAAAAAAAAAAAAAAAAAAAAAAGTCCTCTCTTCCTCTGATCCTAGAAGCAATTTGGACATGGAAAAGCACTGATCTCAGTGTAATTTCTGTGGCATTTTCCCCATGGCTTGTTAGATAAGGTGGACATCATAAAGCACAACATTCAGAGGATAAGGATACTTACACTGTCCATTATCTGCAGGAGAATTATGACCAGACTTTCCAGTGCCCAGCACTATACAAAGAAGCACTAGATGGTAAGTTATGGTTTATCACTGTAAAAAATGCAAATGCAGCAGTAAAGCCAAAGAACAGGAGACAATATGTTGGCAATGGCCTGTGTTCAAGTCCTGAATTGTCTACTCAGGGCCAGTTCTTTAACCCTCTGTAAGGCCCAATTTTCTAATCTATAAAATGAAGATTATAATAATAGTACAAACATCACAGTGTTGATGACAGGAAAACATATGTATAATCGGAGACTGCAAAGGAGAGAAAAGGAAAGCAAAGAAAAACATTTAAAGAAATAACAACTGACACTTCCAAATTTAATGAAAACTATAAACTCATAGATTCAAAAGACTCAAAGAATCCCAAGACAAGAAACATAGATACTATTATTCAGACATATAATAATTTTAAAAAACCTTCCAGACATTTCATCAGCAGTTTTCAACCAGGGATGATTCCTCCCATCCCCACACCCGGGGGACATTTAGCAATTCCTGAAGGTATTTTTGGTTGTCACAACTAGGAGAGAGAAAAGGGAGGAGGGGAAGGGAGCAGAGTATGCTACTGACACCTTGTGGGCTGCTAATGCTGCTAAACATGCTAAAATGCACAGGACAGCCCTCAACAACGAATTGTCCTGCCGCAAATATCAATAGAGCTACGCTTGAGAAAAATAAAGGTATAAGAGAATCAAAATGCTTAAAATCAATGATAAAAGGGAAAAATATTAAAATCACAGTTTTATTGTATTTTCTCATTTTTGTCAAATATAGGAAGTACATGATGACATCGTAAAACAAAGCACTTTTTGTAAATCACTCATCATATGTTTAAGTTAGGAAATGAGCATAAAGAAGTAAAGGTGCTGTTACCAGTAGTTATTTGGAGGGGTTTCTAGAACACAAGGGTTATGTGACTTTTTATAAAACCTGCTTTTCCATTGCTGAGTTATGGGAGCTATGCAACGAGGCACATCTTCTAAAGGTTCTACTCTGTAATTCTTCCAACATTTAGAAAGATATGAGGGTAATAGGTCTAAGCAGTAGATGAAAGTTAAAATCTCATTTCAATTCAATAAACACATATTAGGGCTATTTCCTAAGTACATGTTATAGAGTTTATTCAAGTTGTGCTCTTCATTTAATGCAGTACTCTTTCTGCCATATCATGCCTATTTAATGTAAATTCTATCTAAAGTCACGAAAGAGTTTAAGAAGTGTCCAACAATTCTGTTGTTTTTGACAAGATTCCTGGCTCTTTAAAAATCAGATACGAAAAAACATGCTGTAATAGGATAGGAAGAATAAGAACCCAGACTGAGTGCACACTTACTAAATCCTTGGCACTGAACTAGGTACTTTATATTCATTATCTCATAATCCTTAAATAAATGGGTTTGGTATTATAGCCATCTATATACAGATAGAAAGATAAACAAGTTTACTGACTTCCCCTAAAACACAAAGCTAGGAACTAAGAGGAAAACTTATTTCCTACCAAAAGAATAACTACCTCTAACAGCACACAATTTAAGGTCATAAATATGCCTTTATTGCTTACTATTTTGGATCTTCAACAAATCAATGTATGTTTACATTGCTAGAGCATGGGTTCACCAAATGAATTTAGTCAGATACTTTGGGTCTCAAAGGCAGATATGGTAAGGCATATAAATATTTCTTCATTGTCCTCTCAAACCTTATACAAGGTGAAAGTGGTCACAGTCATGGCAAAAACTGTTTATATCATTTATTAAAAACTGTCTTACAGTTTTATCTTTATACTTGGCTAGCCTGGAGAAGGGAAGGAACAGATAGTTACTTCTGTGTGGTATGTCCCAGATGGCAAAAAAATTGAGGTTCATCTCTTTCAAACATACATGTCCTTGGTTCAATTTAGGTAATTTTAATAGAGTGTACACAGAAAGTTTGAGTCATATATTTTGCTTTGTTTTTCTAATGGTTAAATAAAAGTTATACTAAAGGAAAACAATGTTATGAAACCCTGAGAGTAGCATGCCAGTAAAATTGCTTAGCTTAAAATAATCAGAAATTCATCAGTGCTCAGAATGAGTCAGAGTTTTGTGTCTGAGGACTAATCCTCCAAGATTTACAAATGAATATTCAACACAATTAGAAGTGAGCCAATTTTTTTATATAGTGGAGAAAATTGTATGTTAATATTCATTTTGTTGGGGAAGTAGTAATGTAGAGAAGGCATAAGAACAGGTAAGATTTAATTTATCTTGACAGACTATAGAGTTTCAAAGACTGAAAGGTAGATGTAACTTTAGTTGCTTTTTTTTGTTTGTTTTAAACTTTACATTGATACTTCGTTCTTCTTCCTCTTTCTCAGGTGGTTTTATATACAAGTTATAGAGAATTCAAAGCTAATGAAATTGTATGTTACTTGCAATTCATTAAATCTATGAACGCGTTTTATTTTCCCTCCTCCAATCAACTTCTCTTTATAGTCCTGTATAGTCCCTATAGATAAATATAAAAGTTTATACTTACTAGAAAGAACAGTTGTAAGGAAAATGTAATCTGAAAAGGATATGAGTCCACATTCTCCAAGGGTATAAAATATACTGCCTTCATCAGCAAATTTTTCTCGTTCCTGGGCAATTTTCTGTTGAATGTATGGGTTCCACCAAAAGATAAAAAGATGACATAACAGAATGAGAACATAAATATTAGAGAGAGATCACCATTTGTCTGTCAGTTTATGCTATTTTCATAAGCATTTCTCTGATGGCCATTCCAAATTAATAGATCCTTTCCAGTTTTCAAGATGATAAAAACCATAATATAAAAGATTTTGCTTGCTTCACCTTTGGCTTAATACAAACACTGGAAGATAATTTCAATTATATGACCTCCTGCCATTTAATATATACAGATCCATTGAGAGCTGGTTTTATTTCTTAGTTTTAAAAAACAATCTGTTTCTTAAAAAATAGAAGGTAGAGGAAAAAGCTGAAAATAAAAACAGAAAAAAAATAAAAAAGAATCAAAAGTATTCTAATTGCCCTAAAACTATACTGGTTAGTTATCAGAAATGAAGTAAGCAACTATTTCCAAAGCCCTCAAAAATGTTCAGAAAACTAATTTCTTGAATACTAATTTTAATTTTTACCTTATGATCCCAAGAATCTTAGATTTTGGAACAGTTTGCAGACTAAAAGCATTTTTGAAATATTATGGCAAGTAAAATATGCATGCCAAGCTTTGGGCATGATTTAATATAATCATACTTACCTTAGGAAAGGCTTTTAAATTTCAACTATTTCATTAAAGTCTATAAAACTTGACATTTACTCTAAAAATATATCCATTTTCTTTAATCTATAAAGCTCACAAAGAGAGTTAATTCTCTTTAGCAATGACCTGTTTGGCAAATGAACGTTTAGGCAAATACACCTATTTTCTGAATTCTCAGCCAAACTAGAATCTTAGTGGTGGCACTGAAGATATCAAAACTGAAAAGGATCCACCAAAGAGTTAGATTCAGGACTAATTTACATAAGTTCTGACCAACCAAAAATATTCAAGGAATTATTCTGGGTACCAAAAGAAGATATAAGAGGTTTTAAAGAACCCAAGCAATAGAGTGCAAAGTAATGTCGTCATGCAAGCACAAAATAAGCAGCAGCATCACAAGCATAACCTCAGTAGGAGTATTGTGAAAACTAAACCAACAAGCACCACACCAGCATCCAGGTACACAGCTATTCAACAGGTTACCTCTGTCTAGTGGAGATCCCATCATACACCACAAAGGAAAAAGAACCGGTTAACCAGTTGAAAACACAAGTAGCCAGTGAATCATCATGATCTCAGTAAACTAATTCAAAATAGCCTCTACTAGATACTTGCTCATTTGGATAAAACAGTGACCGGGGACATGTGAAAACCCACAGTTGGCCAATAAAGCAGTACTAAGTTGTGATGGCAGATTTTATTTAGGAAAGGACTTCTCTGACTTCATTGTGACAGAGGGCATGTTTCGGCTTGACAGCATTTAGAGATATTTTTTGAGTTGACAATAAAATATGAGCATATAGTTTAAAATAGTTCAAATTCAGGTTACATAGGTCTCATACCAAACCTGATCTTCTATCAAGATATGAAAAACAAATTTCAGACAAAAAATTTTACTGGATTCAGAACTATATTCACAAAGCTTTCACTGGGAAGTTCACAGTTTAATTCTCAAAATGAGAGAAAAAAAGATTGCATTTTTATATTATCCAAGATACTGCAAAAAGAAAAAGCATGAATAGGAAAAAAAAAAAAAAAAGGATAGACTCCTAATGGCTTACCATTTTCTAGCCAGAACAACAAATGTGTATAGAAGCTGAATACCTCATATTAATTACATAAGATCTTGTGGAGAGATTGCTTTAAACAAATAAAATTAATAATATACTGGGATTCAGAGGTTGAGAAAGACAAAAGTCTAAGTACAGAGTGAAATGACACAGCTAAGCCAAAGAATATGTTTCCAAACAAAAACACAAATCTAATATTTCCTAGGTTCATTTATATTTTATTATGAATCAGTCTTGTCTTTTTATTGTGAAATAATATTCCAATGTATATATATCACAATTTCTCTAATCAAACACTGAAGAATATTCAGGTTGATTCCACCTTTTGGTCTTTGTGAATAGTACTGCTCTGCAAATTCATGTACGAGTATTTGAGTATTTGCTTTCAATTCTCTTGAGCATTAATAACTAGGAGTAAAACTGCTGGATCAAATCACAATTGCATTTAAGTTTCTGAGGAACAAAGTGTTTTTCTTTACAACAGCTGCACCATTTTACATTATTATTAGTAATGTACAGAGGTTCCAGTTTCTCCACATTCTCACTGTTTATTTCCCCTGCCACTTTTTAAAAATTAGAGTCATCCTAGTGAGTGTGAAGTGGTTTCTCATTGTGGTTTGCTTTATATTTCTCTAGTGTCATATTATGTAGAACGTTTTTTCATGCTTTTTTTTTTTTGCCATTTGTATATTATATCCACTTTGGAGAAATGTCTATTCACATCCCCTTTGTCCATTTTGTAACTGGGTTCTCTTTTTGTTGATAAGCTGTAAGTCTCCATATTTTCTGTATGTTATACTGTTATTAGACATGATTTGCAAACATTTTCTCCCATTCTGTACACTGCTTTTCACTGTCTTGTAATGTATTTTGATATCCCGTTGAGCTCAAACCATTTATTAAAGAGACTATTCTTTCATTACTAAAGGGCTCTGGTATCCTTATTAAAAATAAATTGTTCATATATGTGTGGCTTTATTTCTGAACTCTCAATTTCATTTCATTGATGTACTTGTCTGTTTTTATACCAGACCACAAGGAAAGTGGAGGGAAGATTTTTGGTTACTTTTTGTTACTCCAAAAGTCTTACCAATGTTCAATTTTGTAAATTAAAAATGTTAAGTAAGATATTTCTTCAGTTAATCTTTTAGATGTTTAATCTTTAAATTTTAAGTCATTTTCCCCCTAAGCAATACCATTTATACACTTCAGGACGATGTGGAAGCATATTCAAAGGAAAATATAATCTTCCTTAAAACAGATTGCTAATGTTCATTTTCTCTGCTGTCTAGAGATTCTTTTTGTTTTGCTTTTTTGTTTCTAATGAATAGCCATATTAATGTATCTTTACTAGCAAAATCTATTTTAAAGATATGTATTTAATTCAATAGAATTCATTCAATCTGAAAATATAGATTAAAGGTAAGAAATTTCTGTATTCAAAAACCAAAAGAATATATTAGAATGCTATTGTAAAGCATGTAACACAGGACTAATATTAAGATATCAGCAGTTCAGCAAAAAAAATTATAGCACAGATCTAAGAAAAACTTGCTTCATATTAAAGTTCCTGAAGTAAGAGTATAGCAAAACTTCAGTATATGTGCTAAAAATTAAAACAGAACTGGTTATCTTAAAGAGATTGCATTTGCAGACTATTTTATGTATATTTACATATCAAACTATTTCAATCACTTGAATCTTTGAATTTACAGCCATGAAAGCAGAATTCAGGTCAAAAGATCATAACAGCTTTTCTGTCTAATTTAGTGACAAATGTTACCCGCTTTGGAGAACAAAATTATGCAAAATATTTCAAAGCAACATGTTCGGATTCAAATAAAATTTGTTTTACTACTAACTTATATGATCTAGTCTTAATTAAAACATAGTTGCAGAATCCCTATCACTAACACTCTCAAAATACAAACCCAATAAAGGGAAATAATACCTTCATAAGAGTCCTGGTATTGATGTCAACTGCTTTATATCCTGAATCTTTTTATATTTTTATATAAGACTTGAGTAAACTTACAACAAATGATACCTACACTTGAGGAATCATTCTTAGTGAATTATAACCTGAATTGTTTTTACCAGAATGGCCCTTTCCAAAGTACTCATACTCTAGTTTCTGACAAAAAACTTGTAAAACATCTGGCTAATGTTGCAGGTATCATCAGGAACCCTGTAACTAGGACTTACAGATATGATTAAAACCCATTAATACTCATTATGCTTAAACAGTAAATCTTAACTATTATAGGGCTGATCAAAACAGGGCACATAATTTTGTCTTCTAGGACTCAACTAGATGAAGACAAAGAGAAAAATCATTTTAAGGAATTTAACCTCATTTATTCTAGTTAAGACCTATTTTTCAAGTTCTAAATCTTGCAATAAATCTTTTCTATCAAACATAAGTCGAAAGGTATATTATGGCTCAGTGGCTAAGGTGTAGGCTATGTAAAGCCCAAGGACCTGAGATCGAGACTCGAGGCCACACAAAGAAAAAAAAAAAAGAATTATACTGGCAAAATAGATGCCTATATAACATCTAGAACTTCAAAATGCTCTGGTACAAAGAAAACCTGATAAAGAACAAAGCTTTACTATTTAAATTGTCATCCTTATGAGACTGATATAATTGGATTATTCTAACAGCATTTCTCTATATTGCTGAAATCTATTCCACCATCTATCTAAATCTCTCCAATAATATTTGAGGTTATATTTTTTAAAAGCAAATTAATGATAATAATAAACTTCTTTTGGAAATAAAATTTTAGTATATCATTTCCAAACGATAGATAGCATTTCTGCTCAAGGTTAAGGTGAGGCTAGGGAGGAGGAGGGAGAATATTAGAAACAGAGAAAATTTAGCAATTTTCCCATGCAATTACATTCTCATCCTTCATCGTTGAGTTGGTGCATAGACAGATGCCAAAGCTTTGGTAAGACATCAATCTTAAACAATCACGCTATTCCCAATCAAACAGAAATGTTGCACAGTTGCAGTATGTGTTGTTATTCTTTCATCCCATACTTGTAGGTAGGTAGAATTTGGAAATATGTCTAAATTAGAGTAATTCATGGTATCTTCTCCTTACTCAGAGTTTCCAAGCTTTTCAAAGGTAATTTTGCATTTGAGGCAAACACACACAAATTACTGTGCAACAAACTGTGGAAGGTGAATGATTAAGATACAGTAAACTTGATTCTGCCAGAAAGCAATTCTCTTTTCAGTCCCAATTCAAACCACCTTATCTCCAAGAACATAACTAAAATGCAAATGTCTATATTTCATAAACTAGATGTTTATAGAGAAAATGGATACAAATGAAGATGCTTTAAGGGGGGGGGAAACAGTGGCAGAAGATTTGATTAAAGCAGTGATAAAAATTCAAAAGTCAACTGGAATACAATTTCAAGGAAATGATACAAAGTTTATTGACATAATATATTTCAGTCTTCAGTATCTGATGAGGTATTATCAAAATCCTAGAAGGGGAAAATCGTTAACTCTATTATTTTCTATGTCTGTACACTTGCTTCAAGGCAGCTCTGGGTGTTTTACCATTATTGATTATCTGCTATCTGTTTAATTTTGAACTCTGGCCACAGAAATCAATCTGTACTGAAAAAAACTGTCCTGAGCACCACAGCAGTCCTGGTGTTAGCTACATGGATTCTGAAAAGGGTTTCCTATTACTCTGTGGAAAAACAAAATCACATACAAATTTCAGAACATAAGTTAATACAGTATTTCATCTCTCATTTGAAAATATTATTTCAAGAAAAAAAATGCATCCTAAGAACAGAAATAAAGAGTTTCACTCTGAGGGTCACCATTCATGTCCTTGACTTATATTGTTTTAGCAACTATCATCTCTAAGAAAACCTTTTAGATGGTGATTTTTCAAATCACTTTGAACACAAATATTTATATGTATCCCTTAAACATCACTGACCACATGATGAATTAAAAAATTATAGCTTGCAAATTTTGTGCCAGTCACTGTGCTAAGCACTTGCATTATCTCTTAAATTCCTCACTGCAATTGTATGGTAGGTGATACTATAATTTGTATTTTACAGAGAGGAACTGAGATTTAGAGAAGTTAAATAAGTAGTCCAAGTTGATAATGCTATAAAATAGCAGGACAGATACTAGACTGCAGAACCTATGACATGAATAATTTTATGGTATATTGTATCAAATGTGCAGAAATATACTAGGTATCTATATGATATGAAATTGTTAATGGGGGCTGGATATTTTTGGAGAAAACCATTGTTCACTATTGTAAAGTATTAACTACTTGGTTTAATTAGTTTGTATTAGGTCAGTGATCGTAAAGCTGAAGAGGAAACTCTAGTAAATTATGTAGGTACATAATATTATTTTATACTTTGATTTATTCAAATGCATATTTTCAAAATAAGTACTACTCAAAAATGTCATGGATATTTATATGCTTCTTAATAAATGTTAAGATTAATATGTAATTGGAGAGGCATTTTATTTGTTCATAATTTTTTAAAATGCATCATGGCAAAGACAAATATGCAAAGCAAGAATTATCCTCACACGTTCTCTGAAACCAAAGATCATCAGTAGAAGTTTAGGCTAAGTTGAGAACCCATTTTACCAGAATAGGAGAAATAGTTTTGAGTCACTTTCACAGAACATTATTTGTATAACCTTAAAATATGGTAGGATGTCTTTTTTAAAATAATAAGAAAGGAAGTTAGCCTGGAATCAAGACCTCTCATGTGAAAGTGAATTTCAATCTTATTTCATGAAGAAAAAGCTAAACATGAAGCTGTTAAGAAATTAATAAAGTGATGTTATGTAGATATGTTAATGTAGTTATAGTTATGCTTTCAAATCAACAATGATAAATCAAATGGATTCGGTTGACCCCAAATTCAAACACAACAAAATCTAAAATGAAAGTGCATTTAAAGACATCTTAATATAAGTCTGAATACCAGGAGCAACCATGTAAACCACACTGTCCTTACATGCACTTAATGGTGATATTATCATTTTTTTTTTCAATCTGAATAATCGAACACGGGTTAAATAAACAGACTTTAGTAGTGGTGGAACTCAGAGACTGGAAAGAGATATTACAGTTACTCCTCATAGCAATGTAATATTTGACACCATTCACAAGCTGCATCTGAAGAACAGCACTCTATGCTACCAGAAAAACAAAGTAATTTCAGCCTCTCCCCAGGCAATAGGAATGTGGCATGCGAAGAACAAATCGCTGTAAGGAAGCAAGCAAGAAAGCTCTCTTCCCTAGAGTAATTGCTGATTGACCTTTGGAAACTTTAAAGGATCTATACTAGTGTCACCAAAAAGAGTGATCTATATATACAGAACTCAACAGAAAACAATTCCCTTACTATGTACTCTATTTATTATATTTAATTTAACAAATTTATTAACAAGATGACCTTAAGAACAGTAAAACTTGATTTTGAATCCTTGATCAACAAAGGCTTACCTTCAACTGTCAAAGTTTAATACAGACTAGTGGTCATTTGTCAACTATGGTTTTGACTATTCAATGCTGTTGACTCCAGAGATTTCCTACTTCTTTTCACTTCTCACTCTTTAATAAAGACTCGTAAGGCATGTCATTTTAAATCTTCAAGTCTTAACTATACAATTATCAAAGGTGAGAAAGTGTTTTTAGCTGACTCTTCACAAATTGTCTTGCCATAATTAGAGCAAGAAAAGTGGTTTACCAACAAATTATTTAAGTATATGCTGGTTTGCTTTAGAATGCATTTAAAGACAAAGGTAAGATAATCTATAGCAAAATAACAGGATGATTTGACTGGGGGTGTGGTAAAGAAACTACTAAAAATATGTATTTCCTATTTTAAAAACAAGGAAGCACAGGAAAAGTGTTCCATAAAAATAAAGTACACCCTGTGATCTTTATTAAGTATATTAATCATTTGGAACCAAAAGATGCTACTTTATCTTACAGTTTATTTTTATTAAGTGTAAGAGTAATATTTTTAAAAACTAAATTTTAATACTTTATAAACTGTAATGCAAGTCTAAAGTTTTAAAGATCAATTTAAAAACTATGTCTTAGGCATGTCATTGAAATTCTTCTTTGCTATGTATATTCTATATTTTCTTTTTCCTGAGTTTCTCCACGTATTTGCCTATTTTTCCAAGTTAAAGTAGCTGATTACTAAAAAAAAAAACCCCAAATAATGAAGTCTTTCTCAAGCTTCCATCTGTTTTCCCCCAGCTATTTTATGAGGAAAAGTGCAACTAAGCACCTGCTTATCTGTATATATTATGTAAGAGATTAAAAAAAAAAAAAAGCTATAAACTTTCACTTGTAGTTACTGTTGTCTCACCATTCCAGTTACTTTAACAAGGAAGATGGCATCACCTCCCCAAATTATTTAGGTGACCCAATTAATGAAGTATCCTTGTACAATATTGTGATTAAAACAGTTTAATGACCCTTTGTGTGACACATAATGTTAATACTTCTTGTAAATTATGCTGGCTTCTGTATTCTCAAGGACTTGCTCAATGTTCAAATTGTCATATGAAAGCATGTTAATTTAAAGTGACAGGAACTGAATCATTCTGAAGAGAGCAAGGGAAGGACATGAGCATGCAGTGAACCTTTGTTCCTGAAGCATTACTACGGATTTTGGAACACTATTAATTTAAAGCACATGCTGCTGAGTCAGTACCTGCCAGAAATCCTGATAAGAAGATAAGAAAAAGAAAAATATTGACATTGTTTGATTATATGAACAAAAAACTCCCAAATTTAAATATATATGTAATTATCAAAAAATATTATAACATATAAAGGTCCTATTTTAAAACCTGAAAACCTGAAAATAGGAAAGGAGTAATGAATGGAAATGTTTATATATTATATGCTGTGTACAACAAAACAAAAAAACCTTAATAACTCAATTCTTTAACCTCCCAAAACGAAACATACAATTGTAGAAAAACTTCACGTTAATATAAAAAGGAAGTTTATGAATAAAATGACCTGTTTCTTAAATAAAAGAGAAAACAAATTTTCATAAGCAGTCAAAACATTCCTTTAAGGTTTCCTATTAGGATGCCTTACTATCATTTTATGGATACAATACTTTTTAACTTCATGGCAAATTTGTTGTTTTGCTATCCACGTTAACATATAGGCAATGAGATGAATTTAGAAAATTAGATTAAAAAAAAGAGTTAAAGTGGACAACTTAGAAATAAGCCTCCTACAAAATTATACTGTACTAAATAAAGTGCTATCTACATTAGTAATAAAAAGTTAGTCATCAGGAAGGCTGGCATCTGATGAAACAATTCAAGTTAGCTAATTTACCTGGGAACTACTCCAAAATATCTTAAATATCAAGATGTTTTAAAGATTTTTTTCAACAAATAAGCTTTGCTGCCTGTGAAATAAAATCTGACCTCAACCAAGCTTCGTGGCATAATAAAAGTTCTTGACGGAAAAATACGTGCTACTAGCAATGTACAAGTCAAAGGCTAGGACCAATGTGACAGAGTCCCAGAGGATTTTACAGCACAGGAGTGAGGTGAATTACTGTGAGCATAGACAGCTCGAATATGAGAAAACACACTAGAGGTCTCTCTTTAGCTCATGAACTAACTATTTAACTTGGGGCCAACTTCTCATTATAGAGACAGCACAAAGAGATTTTTATAGCTGATTTAATGAAAAGGAATGAATCACAGAGAGAGCAATTATGCAGAAGGGTGTTATTCTGTAGCACTTCATATAAACTAAGAAAGAAGATAATATATATGATAGCAGATAACTATTTTCACAAATTGAGTTAAGGGTTCAAGGTTATGCAAAATAGTTACAATTTGTAGAGCCAGATACTTTACCTGTTCTGATTTTATTGAGAGGTAACTGATCTTCAGATTAGCGGTCTTTTGCCCAAGATTGTCTATCAAATATGTGGCAAAACACCTATTTTAATATAGAATAATCTATGTCTAAAGTCACATTCTTTTCATCCTGTGCTATTACAAACTAAGAAGTAGAACAATCTACAGTATATAGATTGTGAAATGATTTTTTTCTACTCAATTCAGCATACTTATAAAGTCTACTTATCATTTATAAATAGCTGTCAAATACAAGATGTTCAAAACGGAAATAACCAGAAAAAAATTTCAGACATCAAAGTCAATTTTCTTAGGGTTATGATGTATACAGAAAAACTAAAGTTGCAAATTTATAAAAAGAGGAAAGTGAGAAGATAATTTAAAGAACTTTGAATGGAAAAGAAGGGCGATTAAAAAAAAAAATGTGGTGTGCCATGGTGGAGTAGGGGTTGGGTGTAGTCCATATACATCCTCAGGTCATGGGTTTGCATCCTGGGACTGGTGATAAACAACTAAAATAAAATGAATAAATAAAGTGCTTCTTCTTCCTCTCTCTCTCTCCCTGCCTTCCAGCCTCTGCTCACCTTCATTCCTGCCTGCATCTTTCCTTTAAAAAAACCTGAAACTAAAAACAAAAAAGTACAACAGGTATCAAAGAATTTCCTGAAATGTGAAATCAGTACCTGAGTTCATTTTGATAATGTTATTACATTTTAAAGTTTTGCTCTAAAGACTGACTACAATGAGTAGGCTCATTCAAATGATGTTACATTTGACATACAATCAATACCTGAAAAAAGTAAATAGTTTGTAACAGACGCATTATTTTCTCCATTCTTGATTACAATAAATCAAGAATCAACTTTTCAAATGCAGATGACAATGTTCACTTTAATAGTGATGGCTTAATTTAAAATAAGAGTATTTTTCAAAATGCCCACTGGTGCTCATAGACATGAGAAAATAATGGAGCACATAACAGTGGCATTAAAATTCTGATTTCTTAATTTAGCTATTAAAGTGTGTATGCTTATATTTTCTTAAAAATGAAACTAATCGTTTTAGGTTTGTAGCTGTACTTCACCAAAGCAGAAAAAATTAGCTTAAAGACTTAGCAAAAAGAAAGTGAAACATCAGGGTTTTTTATGCAAATGACATTAACTAAGGTAGTAATAGAAAAGATTTGGCAATATGAATTTCTGTTTACAAATAAATCATGTAGACAAACAGATTAGATATGTAAAAGAGGGTATAGGATAGTGCTTAAGATGATGAGCTCTGGAGGCAGACTACCGTTTGAAATCCTGGCTCTACCAATTACTACAAGTTAACTTTTCTAAATAACTTTCTTATTTATAAGATTATGATAAAATAGTAAATTATTTAAGAGTGGCTGTGTGGGTTAAATATTATTAAGTATAAGTACTCAGAACAGTTTTTGGCATATTATAAACACTCAAGAAGTCTCAACTAGGGTGTGCTCTGCTGGAGCAGTGGTTTGTTCAACTCCCCACATATATCCCAAGGACCAGGGTTTGCCTCCCAGGGCAAGGGAGAATAACCAAGATGTACAACTAAATAAAAATAAATAAAAGCACTTCTTCCTCCTCTCTCTTGCTGACTACCTGTCTATACACACTTTCATTCCTGCCTGCACCTTCCCTTAAAAAAAAAAGTCAACTATTCTTATCATATCATCACATTATTGGTATAATTCCCTCAAGAGACAGAGTCAAGCTGTCACTTTAAACGGGAAAAGTAAAACAAATCACTGGCATGTGAATAATGTTCATGAGTCTTGTTTAGGTGCTAAGTCATCATGTCTCAAATATGTGCTTATGAAATATTTGTGAATAACTTCTTATTTTAAAGAACTGAAATAAAAGCTTTATGCATTTACTGAAACTTGTTAGTTTTTAAAGCAAGAATTTTTGTATTATAGGAGAAAGAACACAAGTTAAGAATCTTTACTTTTAAATAGGACTGATAGAACACATAAAAACATGAATCAAAAAAGTAAAAACAATAAAATTCTGCTTACATATTCCTATTTATCAACAGAAGAACTTGAAAAGATGTGTTAACTAACCAAGAATTTAAACTTGACTCATTTCAAGTCTCTGGAAGGCAAGAGAGATAGATGTACCCCTACATAATGCAGAATTCATAAGAACATCATAACTGGCTATATAAATTTGAGCAGAATTAAAACAATTCAAAAAAACTGGCCCATGAGAATTTTAATCCTCCTTCTCCTAATTTACATTTCCTTGATCTAAAATACATTACACTTTGAGAAGAGAGGAAATTCCTTACATAATTTACTAGAAATGTCAAGGAGCAATATGTACTATACTTGATCTCATTCCAGGCTCATATTTTATCTGTGATATGAAGTAAATAACTGTAACTCAATAAAGCGCCAAGAGTATTACATTATAAATTATTACCTACATTCCTGCAGGTATCATAAAGGAGGTGGAAATAAACACTTGATAATTCTTTCTCCCAAACTAGAGCAATTCTATGGGGATTGCAATTACAAACGATTTTAAAAAATACCAGTCAGAAGGCATGATTTCTGAAATATTCAGAAAGAGGTTGGCGAAAAAGAAAACAAAATGGAGGAAAAGAATAAAAAATATTTTCTAAAAGAAAAGGTGATGAAATGATAATAATGGACAATTAGTCTTAATGGGTAGTTTGTTGTTACTTGAAAATAGAATATAAACTTTGTAAGTTTTTAGGAGGAGACAATTACATCAAAATTCTGGGAAATTGGCATTCTTTACTCAAGAAACAATTTTATCTGGTGCACGTTTTCTGGTGAAAACATGGAGGTGTTTGATCTGAACAAGTTGTCTATTTACATACAGTAGGAACAGAAAATACGAAATACAATTTCTGTCTGTGTGCTTCCTACATGTCAAAAACCCTGTAAAAACTTAAACTCATTAAACGCAAAATGAACTTTGCACTAAAAAATGGCTTTCTTAAATATCATATAAAAGACAATTCATAAAGATATAAACTAGAGTTAAACTTAGTTTTAAAATTCTATTTAAGAGCATCAGTGTCATTCCAAAACAAGAATACGTTTGATGGAAATTAAAACAGGACTTCAAAACCCGTCGAGGGCATTATATATGTGTATCATAACATGGATGAGAGGGAAATCTGTACTCTCTACTCAGAGACAAACTGGCAGGTTGAAATCACCGGTTCAATTCTACAGCTCCAGAGGTGAGCCTCCCATTCCTCTATTCTCTTTCAGTACCTGTTCCCCAAGCATCAACTTTAATATATCTGAATTTCACACAAGTCATACCTTCAAACACTATACAATGATATCCTTAAATCTTGCCTTTCTTACTCCAATTTCAGAATTTATGCCTCAGTGCATGATCATTTGCAACTATAACCTTTAAAGAATGCCTTCCCAGTACAGAAGCATGACCATTTTTGTTTCCACAGCACAGTGGATACTGACATACTTTAATGTTTCATTGCATTTCACTATTTATATTTTATAAAAATAAATGGAAATCAGAAAAATGAAAATGACACTAGTAGTAAGAAATGGAGAACTCATAAATTAAATACAATTGCAACAAAAGTGCAGTTCATTATTTATGCCAAAAACTATATATTTTTAGCATCGAGTAGACAGTTACTGTCAGGAAAAAAAGGAAAAAAAATAAAGAACATATATGTAACATGAGTTACTACTAGAGATTTGATATTTGGGAGAGCTCTAGAAATAGAAATTCCCCTTATGCAAATTTACTATTTAACTTCCACATATTCAAATTTCTTTACAAGTTTTAGACTTACGTATGTATAGGAATAGAATACTGATTTCTCATGTTACTTCAGATTCCTTCAGTGATCAAAACAAATATTTGTTAAATTGATTTTACTATAAGATTTTATTGATTTAACGAGTTCTATCTCCAAAGAACATGTGACTGAATAGCTGAATTTTTCCAAGTTATCAAACATTTACAGGCTATCTCCTGTGTACCAGGCATATGCTGGATCCTGAGTAACACAGAGACAAATAAGGCAGAGGCCTAACTTGCAGTAATTAATTATTCAGTAATTAATTCTACAGTAGCCACTCACATGGGGCTCTTAATCATACACAAAGCAGAGACACCGAGGATCAGAGAGAAGATGTGATTGTCCCAGGAGAGCCAAGACTCTGAACCTAGGTCTCCTAACATGTATTTCAGTACCCTCTCTTTTTAAAAATCATTTTATCTTTTCAAATAAGTGTCTTTAAAAAGAGAACACCCACATATGCAGGCACTGTGTCATCTGAATGGGAAGGCTTTAGGCAGGTAGCCTTGACTGAGATTTCCAAATCTTAAGGCAGTCACTCATTCTTTCCACTTGGCAAAAGACTTAAATGTTCACCTTACCAGTATCTAGAGTTATATGCTATTGTGCAAGACTGGCACATTCCTACAAGATCAGTTTCCACTAACTCTGACCACTATCCATTTAGACCCTCTTTTGTGATCCTGCCTTTTCCAGCCATTCCATGATTTTCCTTCTGCTCTCCTTGTCTTTAAGGATTGTCAAATTCCTGGCTCTTTCTTCTTTATGCTGTGCTTTCTTCCTCATCTTTATAATTGACCTTTTACTTTTCTTTCTGACCCTGTGTAATGTTCTCTTTTTCTTTTTGAAGAATTCAGCCTGAAAGGGAAAAATATTTTTAACTGACTGCTTCATGAGTTAATAAAATTGAAAATTTCATTTTCTATACTTAAGAATGAGCTACTATATAATTAACTCAGGTATAAAATAACTACAAATAAGTTAAATGCAAATTTGGATCGTCTTCATAATTATTATAGAAGCACAAGTAAGAACTTCTGTAAGCTTCTAGTTAGGATTATTGCTATATACTGTCAAAATTCGAGGAAGGTCAAATTAGGTAGGTATTTTTGTAAGAAATGTGAGGGTCTGAATGCTGGGGTACTTAAAAACCTTTATGATAGCTACTGAATTAAAATTCAAATGTCAACCACATACACTAAATTAGCCTTCCATATATATAAAGCAGGCAACCTATGTGTGTTACCTCATATGGAAAAATATAGAAGAAACTTCTGCTTGACTCTTTCTGTGGAAGCATCTGAAGGCACTTACAGGCCTCCAAACCTAAGTAACACACTATTTTTAAAAACAGTAAGATAATCAGGTATTCAGAAATCTCTCACACAAAATTCTGGAAGAATATTAAAGTATTATAAGCAAAAAACAGAATCTGAACACATACATACATAAAGTGACAGTCTGCTCACCTTTCCATCAAAGCGTTTTATAATATATTGATCCAGGCCCAAATCTATAAAAGAATAAAAACAAGCAAAGAGTTGCTGAGTAAAATACAAGTGAAACATAAAAAAATTATAGCCTTTCATATTGTTTCCAATCATTCAATCAAATGTACCAGATGGCTTAACTGTAACATTGTTCAAAGACCACAAGAATGAATTTTTTGTCCACTTTCAGATTCAAAGTGTTAATGCTAAAAGATACCAACCTTTAATTTTATATATTCAAAAAAGAGTCTGAGAGGATAAAGTGGGCAAAAGTTCATGTCCAAACATTTTCAACAGTAGAACCAAACTAAAACCCTGAAGTATTCCTAGAGAGGTGGTGCTTTTTATTACAGCACAGTTCTACATTACCTCTAAATAAGGTGAATGCATAACAATTTTTTGTATCAAGTTAAAGAGGGATTTTACAACACACCTAAATGGCTATATCTTAGTATTACCTCTTAAAGTTGGGTTAAATAGTAAACATTTAAACTGTGGCAATAACTAGCATTGATTTTTAAGCACTGTAAAAGACGTAAGTAAATATATTAATTGTTCTTGAGGGCAGAGATTTTTTTTTTGTCTTTGACTACTTTATTTCAGCACTTGGAACAGTGCTTGATCAATACATGCCTATAAAGGAGTAAGATACAATTCCTGATTTGAAAAATCACAATTTAGTTAGAAAGATATGCATACAATAATTAACAATACAAGGGAGCTTATTTAGTTCATTAAGAGGGTGCTGTGAGAGTTTTTAAGAGTGAATAATCAGTTCCCAATTATTTATTTTTCTAGCATAATTACTTAGTCCTTTTCCTTCAGTTCTTAATGTACTTATGTTAGTTCAGGTACTACTTCATTATGACAACAGTATTACAATGATCAGATTATTATTGCTCCCAGAGGAAGCCTTTTGCATTTATTCTTCTACACATTTATTTATACATTCTCCTTATCTCAAATGTCTAGATGATTCTGCAGTTTAAAGAAAAATCAAGCAAGCAAGTGAACTAAATCAAACAAAAAGACCATTAGGCTGCAAAATCAAGGTGATGCAAGGTGGGGCGAGGCGGTGAGCAGGTTGGGTGAAGGGATCAATTATTTGGAGAAGGAAGAACTGGACTGGTGACGGTGAACAGTGTATTACATGCAGATGATTTACAATGATGCACACCTTGAACAACACCATAACGGTATGATAGTATATATAGTTCCTTCAGCAAAATCAGTTAACAAAATAAAATGTGTTTCACCTAGAAGCCTTCCTTGAACAAAAGGAACCAGTCACTGCAAAAGAAATAGTAAGTCAGGAAACACAGGCATTAAAAGAAAAACTAAACAAGAAACCTAATTTGAAACTCAAAGATACTCATGAAGAGTCCACAGTCATAGAGGCAGATCATACTTTTTTTTTTTTAAATTAAAGAGGAAGAAATCAGTCAGGAATGAAGGTAAGTAGGGAGGCAGGCAGGCAGGGAAAGAGAGGAGGGAGAACTGTTTATTTACTTAGTTGTTCATTTTGGTTGTTCCTTGTGGCCCTGGGTCATGAGTCCTTGGGCTTTATGTAAACTACGGAAAAGCCAGACTTAACGCCTGAGCCCCCAGGTAAACCCAGAACATGATTCTGAAAAATGAAGAGAACAAGAAAGAGTTGTAGAAAAGTTATGATTACCTATCTCCCCTATTTTTTACTACACTGTCAAAAGATAAGAGTAAGTTTGCCTCTTGGGACCAATGCCAAAACAATAGGATGAAAAATAGGAGAGAATTATAGGAAAACAGAGACTCACTCCAAAAGTTCTAATATTCGAAATCACATTTTCTCACTCAGAAATAGGGAGGAAATAATACAAAATATATCAGCAAGAAATTTCTCAGAGTAACACAAATAGGGTTTACCAAGTTTTCTATGAAAAATGAACATTTAACCACCTACAATTCACTGTATGCTTGTGATATTTCAGAATATTAAGGATTAGAAAATCCTAAATGTTTTTAGGAAGCAAGCAAAAACAAAACAAAACAAAACAAAACAAAAAACCCCTTCCTGCCTTTATAGAGGAATGAAAATCAGACTAGAACCATGAGTAAAATTTGGTATATCAACTAAGGGCAATATATGCTTACTAATTAATGTCCAAAAGAAATAAAACATGAGCAACAAATATGAACCACTATATAATTTTTAAAAATTCTAATAATCACTTTTTAGAAAGTAAAAAAGAGGTAAAAATTAGTTTTAATAATATATTTTATTTAAGTGAATACACTTTATTTTGTTGTATATAATGTTCTCTTATGTATAATGTGCACACCCACGTTTTTGGTTCAAACTTTCAGGAAAAAGTCTTTTATTTTTAACTTTTTAATTCAAAATTTTATTTGTTTATATTTAGGTACCTTTTTGCATTACAAATAAATTTTAGCATTTATTTTTTAACATTATGATAAACAAATGTTATGTAACAAATAATTACAAAGCACAAGAACAGACACAGGTACAAGGAGCTTTTCTCCCCGTGGTCCCACAGTCCAATGACACTCTCTGGGGAGAAGGGCCACATTGTCTCTTGGCAGCTCTGCTGTCATGCTCTTTCTTTAGCATGTGTAATTAACTGTTAGCTTAAAGCCTGCAGTGTCTGTATTTAAAAAAAAACAAAACCCAGCTAGAGTGCTAGCCCCTGCCTAAAGTGTACAAAGAGAAATGACACAGTGTCCACTGATGGTAATAAATTCAGTATCACCTATCCTGTTCAGTCAGTCACTTCCTTGGCGGACAAAAATACTTCACTCTTCCTTTCACTTCTTTGAATCACTGGTCAAAATTACTATAGTTGCAAGTTCATCAATGATTGTATTCCAGGGTATTATTTTGCATACAGATATCATTTTGATACTTCACTCTTCCTTTCACTTCTTTGAATCACTGGTCAAAATTACTTTAGTTGCAAGTTCATCAATGATTGTATTCCAGGGTATTATTTTGCATACAGATATCATTTTGATACTTCACTCTTCCTTTCACTTCTTTGAATCACTGGTCAAAATTACTTTAGTTGCAAGTGAATCACTGGTCAAAATTACTTTAGTTGCAAGTTCATCAATGATTGTATTCCAGGGTATTATTTTGCATACAGATATCATTTTTATTTCTAGAGTTAAACACATCTAACTCATTAGCATAATTAACAGAATTGAAAACACTTATATAGAAATAGAATTAGTACTATCCATGTATAACAAACATCCTTATTTTTCCTCAGATATTTGTTAAGAAAAAACATGGTACATGGCAAAATACAGTACCTCAAATAGCATCATTTCAATGTCAACTATATAAAATTATTAATGAGGTATTTTACATGTTTTTATACTGTTTTCTAAATATTATGTATATTTTATAATTATAGCAATTATATATATTATATATACAGCAATTATATATTCTAGTCAATTCAGACTAGAAAAATTTCAAGTTATTAGGGTAAAATGCAAAAAAACTCAAAAGTTAACTTAAAAAATTTTTTTAAATGAAAGGTTCAGGCAGGAATGAAGGCACATAGGCAGGCAGGCAGGAAGAGAGAGGAGGAGGAAGTATCTTTATGTTGTATTTAGTTGTTCACACTGGTTGCTTCCCCCAGGACTGAGGACTCGAACCCAGGGGTAGGTGGCTTGCTCCTTTAGAGGCGACTGACCTAAATGCTGCTCCACCAGGGTGTGCCTAACTTAAATTTTTAAGTGACTGCTTCTGTGACATGAACTGCGGTGAAAGTGAAAAAGATATGAAAGATTTGTGTTTTTCACTGAAAACTTATTGTCTCTTGAAAATATCTTGAAAAATATCTTACTATGTGCATCTTCAAAAAAAAAAAAAAGAAGGGCATGTAATGACAGCTGGGCACATCGCAGAATTCCTGTCATTTATAAGCAAATACAGACATAAAGTAGGCCAAGATGTTTGTAATTTTAAGTTGGAAGAAATAATTACCTCAACTTTTTATATTTTTATTTCTTCCCTTGTCAAATGAAGTAGATGCTTGGATTAGATCACTTCTTAATAGGACAGTGTGGAGTGTGTAGATGGATGCAGATGGATGAAAAATTTCAAGTTAGATTCCTTACTAGTGTCCTATAGGTTCTAACTAGCCCAATCACTATGGTGGGGGGGAAGAGTATGGAGAATTAAGAGAAAAAACAGTACATGCGGTCTGAAACAATAATCAGGTGACTCCCACATGACATGGCTTCCTCTATTTCTCCACCCTTATTCTGGGTCCCCACTTAGAAACAATGGACATTATACTGTTTCACAGAAGGTATTTCCTGTGATTCTTACACATTTCTTCAAGAAATTTCAGTCATTTAATACTCAGTGTCATGTACATGCTATATTTCCCTTTTAGTAATGAAAAAGCTGATATGCAAAAGTATTAAATTACTATTTTCTGAATTTAAGCCTAACAATCTTTTAGTTGTGGCAGTTGACTCCCTTCTTCTTGAAGTCACACCAAAAATGACATAACCTCCAAAATGTTGCATAGTCTCAAATTCAACATTTAAAAGGAAATTTGTAAAAACAACTCATTTTGTCAAACCCATTTTTCAAAAGACAAAAATAACCAAATATATCATTTCAAGATGTATGGAGTATTGGTAAAAGGAAACTAAATAATTTTAATTAAGTCCCAGCTATCTCTCAAAAATTTAGAGGTTCATTTTTTCAGTTTCATAATTGAATTTATCCCAAAATTTATGAAAATGATTGTATTTTTAACAATTCAAGCCAGCAAATAACAGTATAGTTTTAGTACATCAGATATAGGGGATATAGTTACCTGGCTTTATCTTGTCTTACTAATTACTGTAATTAGTTACTATTTATTGAGCATTTTTACAGATACTATAATATGTTACATATATTTTTTCCTAGCACTACAAATTAATTGCTATTACATAAATTTTATATATGAGAAAGTTAAGATTTAGAGATGTTAAACAGTTTGCCTAAGATCACACATCTACATTTCTACTGCCTCCCAGTTATCTTCATATCGTCTTGTTTATTCTTTCTTTAACTCCTTTGATGGCTACTGTGCCTATCTCCTAAATATATGTACTTTTAAGAATTTCCTCCTTAGAGCTCATCTCTTCTCACTTTATGTTGTCTGAGCAATGTCATTACATATTCAAGATACCTGGGAAACCTAACACAAGATAAACTAAAATAAAAAAAATCTTTGAAGCAGCCAGTTCAAAGCACTATTCAAAAAAAGAGCTCAACCCAGAATTCGTTATCTAGAATGAAAATAAAATAAAAACGTTCTCAGGTGAAGAGAATTAATCACCAACAGACTTACTTTAAAGACACTCTTGGCCACCCTGGTGGCCTGGTAGTTTACTGCACCAGACATAGTCAACACACATCCCTAGGTCATTGGTTCTAGACCCGGGAGCAACCAGGATAAACAGCTAAATAAAATAAATAAATGCTTCTTCCTCCTCTCTCTTCCTGTCTGCCTCTGCTCACCTTCATTTCTGCCCGCACCTTTCCTTTTAAAAAAAAAAAAGTGTTTAAGTATTGATAGGAAAGCAGAGGAGGCAACTCTCATATATTCTTGGAGAGAATGTAAATTACTGCTAACCCATTCTGGAAATCAATATGACAATGGTGAGCAAACTTGAAGAGGACTATATCGTCTAGGCCAGCAAGTTCACTTCCAGGTATATGTTGAAAAGAACTTCTTAAAATATGCACTCAGGGCATATGGAAGAATGTCCACTGCAGTGAAGTTTATAATAGCAAACCTCTGTCATATTAGATTATTGTCCTCATATATATACTTTGTTCTCCTGATCTCCATGGAAACTCCCTTGACTTTGGGCTTAGCTATGCACTGTGTCATTGCTTCGGTTAAAGGGGTATTAGTAGTTAAAAAATAAACAGTTCCTTAAAATGAACTTCTAAGGTTGGCTGGCTTTCTTGAACTTCTGCCATTTCTATGAAAATAACACATCCTGGATACATCAGTGTTCTAAAAGGGATAAGAAACAGAGCAGACTGGCATATGTGCAGACAAAACCATGAAGCAGAATCGTCTTATTCTAGATTAGCCAACCCTCACACTACCTACAGAGGAAGGTCAGCTGAATTAATCTCACATGACCTGCAGGTATATAAACACACAAATGCTTGTTATTGAGGTCAGACATTTTGTGGTACAGTAAGAGTCAACTGACAAAATTTTAAGCAAGTTAATGACCATCCACATGAACATGGATAGATTAAATACTGGTATATTTATGCAAATAAGTCACAACTATATACCAGTGAAAGTAAAAGAAGTTACTTGTATCAACAAATATACATTCACATATAATTACAATATTTAATATATAATTATGGGAAATGTAGCAGCTAGAATAGGTTTGGTTATACTAGAGGAATAACCTCAAAATCTCAGTGGTTTACAATGAAGGTTTATATATATTTGTGCTTTATAGCTATAATATATTTAAGTACCACGTGATATTTAAATATAAGCTGATGGAGCAGCAACCTCTAGAATCCAGCAGAGATAAAAAAGTAACACAGAAAAAGCAAAAATGACTCAAAGTATATTCTCGAACATAATATATAACATTTCTACTCACGATTTATTGGTTAGAGGAAATCGCTAAGTTCAATGTCAGTGATAGGGATGAATATAACCATCCCCTAGGGAAGAGCAAGGAATATATGTGAATGTTATAGTCTTTAACTGGAATGATAAATATCAAATTAAAGACAATTGTTACCGCTAAGAAAGGAGCAAAATGAGGCTTCAGAGGGATGTGTGGTGTTTCTAATCATAACCGTAAAATTTCATTTGAAAAATAATTAAAAATGAAAATCTGAAACATGAGTAAATGTTAAAATTTGAGAAAAATTAGGCGACGGCTACAAAAGTATTTTCTATATATTTTTAAAAATTCAAGTCCAATTTAATACCTATATATACATTAGTCCTATCTCAGGGATAGAATACAAAAGGGGGTGGGGAGGGTAAGGGAATGAAAGTCTAGGAAAGACTAGTTCCTAGCACCCTATTTACAAGGGTTTTTTAGGAGATCTCTGTCAGGAACCAGGGGCAGAGACCAGTATGTTTCTTATTCTTTCACAAGGGGCTAGCAAATTCTTTGAGAAAATATTTCAGACTTTGAGGGTCCCAGACATACTTTTTTGCAACTATTCAACTCGCCTTTTTTAGCATGAATGCCACTGAAGACAATGCCTGAGTGAGTGTAGCTGCTTTTATCAACACTGAAATTTGAATTTCATATCATTTTCAGGTGTCACAAAATATTCTTTTGATTTTTTTTTCTTTTTACCTTTTTACAATTCTAAAAACCATTCTCTGATTATGGGTCATACAGAAACAAGTTGATTGTAAATGACTGACATCTGTTTTATACTCAGTAGCACTGCAGGGAATTAAAACTCGGAGACAAGGAGATTTACTGTAGGAAGTTATCTTGTTGAGAAGCAGCAGCTAAAAGCCCTCTTTCACAGAAAATCTGGGTCTTTCACTGATGCGTGTCCACAGTGCCCAGGGATGTAGCAGTTAAGAACTCTTCATCCATTTTTAAGTCCTCTGGGACCCATGAACATATTAAGACTCAATGGCCATCAAAGCCATGCAATTAAGGGGTATCCTTAGGCAGCAGCTACAAACACTAAATGGGGCACCAGACATGTGTACAAACTCCTTTCCAGAAGATACCGGCAACCTGGAACAAGGCAGAGGGAAAGTACAAATATGGCATCCACTGGCTTCCATCTTTGGAGAGTATTTCTATAGGCCTCTAGATAAGTGTTCAATTAAATGCCTGCCCCTCAAGTACAAGCTTTAAAAGAAGCAAATATGCCTCTATCATGGAAAGACTGGGTACTTTTCAGTCAGCAGCCTCTGCACTAAGTCTTGAGAGTAGCCAGGTGGGTCCTCACTAGAATATTAAGAATGATTTCTATTTGTTATAGCTTTGTGGGTCTTGTGAACATAAGTCCTGTTGGTTTTCAAAGTCAGTCTAGGGGCACATCTCTCAGGTGCATTTCTCAAAAGTTGGGATGTTAGATGCAGAATACAAATACCACCTCCCACCTCACTTCCACTTCTCAATTTAAAGTCATGAGTTCCCTTCCCATGGTGGCAGCACCCAGGGTGGGCTTTATGGCAATAATGTGTCCCAGTCTCTCCTATCCATTTTAATGTGGGCTTTTAATTTACCAATATGTATTATTACTTATCTAGTTTTTGGCTTTTGTTCAGAGGAAATGTTCTGTATGTAACTGTAGATTCAGTGTTTCTGTGGGAGGAGGTGAATTCAGGACCTTCCTTGGTCACATCTGGTTTCACCAGAAACCACTGTACATAATCAAGTATAAAATTATGTATCTCAAGTTTCACCCTTATGTCTCAGGAGACATGTCAACCATATAAAGTCCAAGGACCCAGGATCATGACCTGGGGTGGGGGTGAAAAAACCTAAAAGGAAGATTAGCTAGATAGATAAGATAGATAGATAGACAGACGGATAGATAGATACTCTACCTCCTCTCATTTCCTTCATCTCTTAAAAAAATTGTCTCTATATAGATCATCACTAAAGGCATGAAAGATCATCCTAGAGAGAATATGGAGTCCAAGGCAAGTAAATCACACAATAATCTGTGTTTGCTCTTTCAAAATCCTTTTCATCTTCCATGTAGACGAAATCAGATCAAGATGAATAGGGTCAGCCAGTGGGATATGATACAAAGGAAATAGGGACCCTCTTTTACTTTGATCACACAATTCAAATATGCTTTGCTCTGATCAAAGTTCAAGTTTTTTCTGTAAATGCTTTATAACTTTCCCCGTGTCATTGCTTCTCCAAATTACTGGCTGGCTGTGCAAAGCTGTTAACGACAGCACCAAGAACCACTGAAAATCCAAAGCCTGAAACAACTGCTCGTCTACTATATCAGAGATGGGATGGCATTATGACTGCAAAGAAAGGAAGGTAAGATATATTCAAATCATGACTATAAATATTTTTCTTTTTCATTAATGAAAATTTAACTACACTTAACTGTAAACTATAAGTTTATAGTTTTAAGTGTATAAAATATAAACTTAACTATACTTAACTATAGCTACTTTAAATTTCCTATTCACTACAGAATTATTCTTTTCCATTTTTTTTAAATGAAATTCATTCGATCTCCAATCATCTAAAAACCATTGAGTTTTAGGACTTGGTGTACTCTGATTATTTTTGAACTGTTCTAAAACTAAAACTTACAAATTTAGATCTGTTAAGCATCATGGGATATTTTATGTGCAAAAGACATGCCAGAGCAAAGCTGAAATATGAGCGACTGGCTAGAGTCCAGACTTCTGATGGTAGAAATTCAAACTAAACTAATAATAAAAAAAACAACTACAGTCTCACTCTTTATTTCAACCCACATAGGAATAATATATATTTTACTTCTGCTGCATCAACATTTGTTGAAATTCCTGCTCAAGAGCTAACAAAAATGAGGTCAAATTTTCCACTGAATCTCATTTCAATATATTAGAATTTCCCCTCATGATTACCATATTAAAAGAAAACCAATTATTTTGGCTTTTTATAAAAAGTAGGAATGTGGTTGGCATTTAGACATTTAGTAAGTATTCTGTTCATACAGCAGGTCTTTCAATAATTAAAAAACAAAAGATTAAATGTTAAATGCTAAAATATGTGTAAGAATTAGAAAAATGAATTATAATGGGGAAAAATCATCTTCCTTTAAAACCAATTGTGTGATCTTGCTTCATTTTCACTATAATATGGAAAGCAGAATGCATTCTTATTTAAATTAATTATACAAATTAGATTTTATTTGCATATTAGAAATAATTTCACAGGTATAAAAATGTTTTACTATTATAAAACCAGGAATATATCTTGCAATCCTTTTTCCTTTCTTACACACAAGTCTTCTTTACTTTCCTCCCCATCTCACAAAACAAGGTGCTAAAACTAATCTAAAAGGCTCTTAATCTAAGATTCAATGCAATTAACGAAAACTTTATATACCTTTCTTTCTGATTAAGAAAGACAGTACTCTCCATAAAGGCACATATTTTATCTATTTTATTCATTACTACATCATATGCAGAATAATGTCTAACCCGTGGCAAAGGTCAATCAATATGCCAAATGGATGCAAATAAAATCTATTAGGAAATAAAGAATGATACAAAGATTAATAAAATAATTTCTTACAATTTTAACACTTAAGATTTTGGCATATTCTCTTTCAGCTGCTTTTTATGTATTTTTTCCAATGATACAGACAAAATGTAGAGAAACATGTCAAATATTAGCATAGGGAGAAAATAAATAAAATCCAAAATGTAGACAATTCTGTAGTACAATGCTGTATATTCATCTATAAGTAAATGATATCTAGTTTGAGTTCCTAGAAAAGAGGAAGCTAGTACAGGAGAACTGAGAAGAGTGAAAAGGGAAGAAGGGAGAGGCAATCCAAGGTTGTATTACTGAGCTGATTACTCATGCAGATAACCTTGGCCCATCTGAGAAACCCTATAGTTTGTGTTTCAGAACTGAACATCCAATACAGTGGAGAAGAGAACACCCACCAAGTCCCAATGAAGAACAGACTTCTTTCTAAATCCATGTGTATGCAAGTGCTAACATGGTTGAATGGACTCTCACAGGAGTCCCATACTACAGTGGCAGGAAATTCTAAAGCAGAAAGAGACACATTGCATAGCTGAGATTTGGTTCTGTCAAGCTCGCTCTATGTACTACTAACTGCTGGAACAGTAATTTGAGCATAAAGGTGGACTGAGAGATATGAAACAAGGCATAAAACAAGTTTTACATTAAGTGACAAGAAGAAATAAGAAAAAAAGCTAGATAAAGATTTAAGAGATAATAAATAAAATGTGATCATCTTTGGAGGTTGATTTGAATAAATCACCTGTAAATAATAAATTTTAGATATGGAAATTTGAAGTATCTGGCTATTTACTATTAAGCAATGATTGCTATTTTAAAAATTATAATATTTGGAATTGTTTTAATTGTTGTTACTTTTCAGCTCTTATCTTTCAAAGATGTATATAGAAGTGTTTATAGATTGAATGATATTTTAGTTTGGCTCTGAAATAATCTGGGTGAGGACAAGAAGGTTATAGATAGAATAAGAATTGTCACGTGCTGTCAAAGCCAAGAGATGGATACATATGGGTTAATTATATTCTTTACATTTTTATGTCAAAAATTTCAATAATCACAAAAATTTGAAGATACAGCAAATTTCAAGCAATGTTTTAACAGCGGTCATACAGTCTAATGTGCACATATGTGTTAACATATGTGTAAATGTGTGTGTGCGTATGCACAGACACACACATTAGTCATTCTTTGACAGACACGATGTTTCCATCTCTTGGCTCTTGAAAATAATACTGCAGTGAACATGGGGATGTCTATATCTTTTCAAGTTACTGCTTTCAGTCTATTTTTTTTTTCTATTCTTCCTTTCATTTATCTCTGACCTTTTATTGTTTCCTTATTTCAGCTATCTTTGGGGTTTCCTTCTTTCTTTTAGTTCCACAAGGTATATAATTAAGAATCTGATTTGAATTATTCTTCTTTTTAAATACAGGTATTCACGGTTGTAAATTTTCCTCTGAGAACTGCTTTTTCGACATCATATAAATCTTGGTAAATTCAGCTTTCCTTGTCACTCATCTCAAGTTATTTTCTAATTTCCCTTGTGGTTCTTCTTTGATCTATTAAGACTGCGTTGTCTAATTTCCAAGTATTTGTGAATTTTCAACTTTTCCTTCTGTTATTAATAGTTTCTTTCAGTTGTGAACTGAAAAGAGATTTTGTATGATTTTAATCTGCTAAGAGCTGGGCAGTCCTGGAGAACATCTTACGTGCACTTGAGAAGAATGTGTATTCTGCTACTGAGTGAACTGTTTTGTGAATATCTCTTAGGCCTACTTGGTTTATAGTATTAAGTACTCTCTTTACTGACCTTCTGTCTAGGTGTTCTAGCCATTACTGAAACAGAGGTATTCAAGTCTTCAACTATTATTGAAGAACTGCCTATTTCTTCCTTCAATTCTGTGTTTTCTTCTTACATTTTGGGGTCATCATTTGGTGGGTATATATTTATAATTATTATATCTTCATGTGGAAATGACACTTTTTTTTTAAAGGAGACATGCAGGCAGGAGTGAAGGTGAGCAGGCAGGCAGACAGGAAGAGAGAGGAGGAAGAAGCCCTTTCATTTAGTAGTTCATCTTGGTTGCCCCCCCACAACCCACAGTTCTAGGATGTGAACTTGAGTCCTTGGGATGTATGTGGATTGCACCAGCTGGAGGCATCTGACCAAATTGCTACTCCACCAGGGCATGCCCTAGTGAATTTTTTTAGAATCTCCATTATTGTACTTTTCAGCTCTAGAATTTCCACTTGGTTCCTTTTTATAATTTCTATTTCTTCATGAATATTTTCTATTAATACATGTTTTCCTTGTTTCATACAGGTCTTTGTCTATGGGTTCTTTTAGCTCTGTAGGCATGTTTAATTAAGGTTAGTTGATGTAAAGTCTTTGTCTCATAAATGCAATGTCAAGTGCCTAGACTTCCTTGGTGATGGTTTCTGTCAATTTTTGTTGTTGTTGTTGATAATGGATCATACATTTATGATTATTGGTATACCATGCAATTTCTTATTAAAAACTGGGCATTTTGAATATTCTGATGTGCTAATTCTGGAAATTAGGTTCTCTGCTCCCTAAGATTTTGTGTTGTAACCTGATGACTATTGTCATCATTTTGTTCAGCGATTTTTCCAAACTATTTTGCAAAGATTGTATTCCTTGTCAAGCTTGGTCACTGAAGTTTCTATTATGCTATCTAAACAATCAGTAAGTAAATTGACAGAGATTTTCTTAAATGATAGGGCCAACAGGAATGAAAAAACAAACAAACAAAAAACAGCCCAACTCTCCTATTGTTTGAAGATGGACTCTGAGGTGAGTCCTTCCTTTGATGTTTAGGTAGACTTACAATGTCACTTTAACATTCATATCCTTCTTAAACGGAGCACAAAGATCAAGAAATCCTCAATAAGACTTGAGGATCACTGAAGCCTGTTCCAAGCATATGCATGTTTCCTCCAGATTCCCTGATATATGCAGTAGTCCTTCAATGTCCTTAATTCTCTAAAATGTCTTCCTTCTCAGCCTCCTCCTTCCTTGGCTTTTCAGTCAGTCTGCTGCTTACCCCATCTGCCCTCTCTTGTCTTGGTGGCTATCGGTAGCATATATCTGTAAATTTTTTAAGTGGATGACACTTTTTGGGAGCCACTCCTGCTTGAGGTAGGTGAAACAAAGGCAAGTCTTTGTGCAGGTCCTCCAGGGAGTTGTGAGAGAAGTCAAAATGCACAATCACAATTTTTTGAGAACGAATTTTGTTTTGCTCCACCCCTCCGTCCCCACTAAACTCCCTATCAATAGTAAGCCACACAAGGAATGTAGGATGTTGTCCTCGTGGCAAGAGAGTAAGCAAGAGATACAATACTTTCTTACCAAAATTTAAATTTCTTTCTTCATTATGAACTGTCCTGATTGTTCTAAGTTTTTTTTATTAGATTGCAGCATTCTGAAAAAGTTGACTCTATCCATTTTTGACAGCTCAGTAGCTGATTCAGTGTAAGTAGTGACTCTTAAAACTCCCTATTCCATTATTTTCCCCACTGTATCCCCTCTAGATATAGGTATGTGAACTGCTACATTTATCTTACAATATTAAGTCATTTATTTCTTCCCTCACACCTTCTTTGATCAGGCAGTTTCCTCTGCATACAACAATCTTTCCACTTCTCTCTTTGTCTAATTTTTATTCAAATTTAAATATATTCTCTAGAAAGCATTCTCTAAACTTCCAGGCTTGAGCTTCTTTATATTGCCCTTCTTTCTACCGTCATCACACCTTCTTTCTTTAAAAATCATCATTGAAATTACCTGTTACTGCTTCCTTCTCCCTCACTAAAGAGTAACTTGTTATCAGTTACACATGTAAAGATATACTGCCTTCAGGAACATACTCATTACAGGCAAGAAACCTGTAGGCTGAGGGGGTATAATCTCAGCCGCTCACCCCAGTTGAGAATTGCTGCACTAGACCGTAGGTTCTTCTATGCCTTTAGAGCTGAGCACAATATCTGACAGTAGTTACACAGTAAATAGACTTACTCTATGTATCTACAAATTTTAGATAATACACAGAAGTAAACAAAGTAAATATCAAAATCTTATTTTTCATTTTAGCAACTTACGTTCTGGTTGTTTTTCATTGGGTGTTATGGATCGCACAAAATCTTGTGGTGTCATAAATACTTCAGATTCACCAGGTTCATTGATTACCTTCAAGGTGGCAAAATATCGGAAGATTTTGTCTGGTGTAGAATATGCTCGAATCCTATTCTCATATTCCATCACCTAAAGTTAGGAATTAATAGTATTACTATATTAAGCAATTCTGATTTTCATATTTTTTAACTTTTGTAGTATTTTTACTGTAGTAAGTCTGTTTTACAAATAAAAACAAACTCATATGTGTAGGTTCCCCGTATGTGCAGCTTCCACATTCCTCAGATATATGTTAGCACACCCGGCCCTCCACCAAATGCCCAAATGTTCTTCACCATTGTCCAGTAGGCCTTGCCACCACTTGCCCCCTATCCTCATCTCATTAGGAATTAGGGATTAAGAGTATTACTATATTAAGCAGTTCTAACTTTCATATTTTTTTCTATTTTATTTTTCAGGAAAATATCACTTTTTCTGGAATGATTTTTCTTTTGTATTAGAAATAAACTTTAATTTCAAAAACTGTTGAACCTTTCTTTCAACATACCATCCATACTCTAGTTGAGATACTATTCATGTAACTTGTTTGGAAAATTTAGGGAAGAATTTTCAAATTTCCTAAATCACTGAAAGCTAACAAAACAAAAACGTCATGCAAAAATTCAAAAGGTTTTACAAAGTATAATGCAATATATATGATAACCTATCGGTTCCTTAAATGTCAAGCTTTTGAAAAAGGAAGCGATTTTTTTAAGGGGCTGATTTTATAGTTTTTGTTCCTATGTAATTTTCTGAATTCTAAAACAAAACAGACATGGGACTTCAAGGTTTGAATAACTAGCAGTCTTTTAAACACAAAGTACATTAAACAATAGCATTAAAAAATAAAAGTACATATCATGGCAAATCAATTATGAATAGTTCTGAAGCAGTTAGACTTACTTTTGGCTATAAAATTTAAAAAACTTCCAAAGAACCTTTATATACAGCATATTTGTAAAAGGGAAAATACTTGACTAGGAACAAGACCAAACGCGACATACATTTAACTAAAATAGTATAATGTTAATATGACATCACTTCCTTATCTGTCATCCAAGTATTCATTCTGTGCATGGAACATACAAAATACTGTATCTTTTGCATAATATTCTTTGCTTACAAAATTCAGGTAGGAGAGGAAAAAATACCAACTATTTAGTAAGTCACTTAAAAGATTTCTCTCATACCTGAATTTTACACGTTGTGATAATCAACACTAAATAGTGCCTTATTAACAAGTGGCTAGAAATATATCAAGGCAATAAGATATAAAAACCCACCAGCCCACTGTCTATAAAACAATTCACTAATACTAAGAAAAACATTTTTCAAGTTTTAAATTCACCATAGTAACACAGCTATTACAGTAACTATCAGCCCTGGGTAGATGGGCACTTTGAGGTCACTGATAGCAGCTGCTTAACAATGGTCTTAATTCTGTCAACTAAGAAAGGATTGCTAATGTGTAACTACCCATGACAGGAATTTTTCCAATGCTAATTTGCATTAAAATCTGAATGCTAATTTCAGACGCTATTTTTTTTTTTTTTTCAAAATATTTGGCATGTGAGGAACACACCACGGAGATTTCCATTCCTTAATAGCCTCGTGATGGAGTTACAAGTATTAAATCAAGGGTCTTTCATATTCCACTACAAGTACCTGCTAGGAAACATGGGCAGACAGAAAAATACCTTACTTTAAGTGGTCTCTATTCTTGTTCTCCTGAACAACAACAAAATAATCAGCTTGCAATGTCTAGGGTATTGGCTATAAGTAATATCGAAGTCGGTTTTGTGAACTAAAAAGTTAACACTAATATACAAGGCAAAGGCAGAAAGATAAGAACTAAAAAGTTAGTGATTCTAACAGTGAAAACAAGATCCTAAGACTATTACAAGAGTCACTGAATAATATTAATAAGCTTTAGTTTGAAACAACAAATCAAGGAAAGTAACAGGGTTTTTGATTTATCATAATGGTAGAGTTTTAATATACATATTTTATATAACACATATTTTGCTTTTCTTTAACTTAGCAATGCATCATGAATACCATTTCATATCAATTGATATGGAGTGGCCTCCTTTAAGTGATCATATTAAAAGAAAGACAAACTATTATGTATCAAGGGCTCAGAATACAGCACACAAGATAATAAAGTTTGGAAGCTAAGATATATAGAAAATGTTGAAGTATTCTAGATTAGTTAATCTTGAGAAAAGATTTACTAAGAGAATATAAGTTACATTTAATCATTTCTTAAAACATTGAGCATCATGTTAAGATCATTCCTTCAATAAAATTTCTAGATTTAACCATATCAAAATTGAAGCATTATTTTTTCTATATGAACTGCATTAAAGATAGGCAAATAATACTTGCAACCAAGTAGTAGATAAGGAAAAATGTTTCTTTATAAGTTGTTCCAACTAATAAATGCAAAAGATATCATAAAATTAGAATATCACCATTTTGCAAACTCAAATGAAGTAACAGACCTAGCCACTGATTATCAGTAACTGCTAACATCTAACTAAAAGTAACTAGATATTTGGTGCTTCCTAATAAAAGAACATAATAGCAAAGACAACCTACAGAGTGGGTGAAAGTATCTGCAAAAATATATCTGATAAGGGATCAATATTCAAATTATATCAAGAACTCTTATAATTCAACAGCAAAAAACCCCAAACAATTAAATTAAAAAAATGGGCAAAAATCCTAAAGTCATTTTCCCAAAGATGATACTCAAATGCCCAGTGGGTACATGGCTCCAAATCACTAATTATTTAACAGGGAAATGTCACCCAAAATCACAATGAGATATTACCTCATGCTTTTTTAGAAAGTCTATCATGAAAAAGACAAGAGAGAACAAGTATTGGTCAGAATGTGGAGAAAAGGTACCCTTATGCACTTTGGCGAGAACGTAAACTGCTTCGGTCACTGTGAAAAACAATATGGAAGTTCAAATAAAAATGAAAATTAGAACCATTTTGTAATCCAACAATCCCATATCTGGGTATATATACAAAGGAAAAGAAAATAGGATCTCAAAAGATATCTGTACTCCTATGTTTATGGCAACATTATTCACAATATAAGATATGGAAACAATGTTAAGTGTCAATCAACAGCTTAATGAAAAAAGTATACACACACACACTCAAAGTAATACTGTTAAACCATGAGAAAGAAGAATCCCATGCCAACTGCAATTATATGGATAGAAGAGGGGATGTATTTAACATAATAAGGGATATATGACAAGCTCAAAGCTAATATCACACTCAGTTGTGGAAAAGCTGGAAACTTTTCCTCTAAGATCAGGTAATAAGACAAGGATGCCCACTCACCAATATTTTTCAGCAGAGTTCTAAATATTCTAGCCAAAACAATCAAGCAAGAAAAAATGAAAGGCATCCAAATCAGAAATAAGTAAAATTGTCTCTATTTTCATATAAATGCATAAAAGATACATATATAGAAAAAAAACAAAGAATCTACCAAAAAACTTCAGAAATAAAGTAATTCGGTTAGGAGGAAAAGGAAATTATACCACTTGAAAGAACATGAATGAGTCTTGAGAGTATTAGCTAAGTAAGGTAAGTCAGAAGAAAAAAAGACAAAGACTATGATAACACTTATATTTAGAATGTAAAAAAATCCAACTCATTAAAAGAGACTACAATGGTGTTTACTATGAGTCAGGGGATGGGGGGGCAAAAATGTTGGTTAAAGAATATAAACTTCCAGTTATAAGAATAAGTTCTGGGGATTTAAGGACTATATAATGATTATAGTTAATAAGACTATATAGATGCTTGGAAATTGCTAGAAAACAGATCTTAAATGTTCACACCATAAAAAGAAATGGTAATTATGTGGAGTGATACAGGTATTAGCAAATACTACAATGGTAATCATTTTGCAATAAACAGATGCATCAAACAACACATTGTGCATCTTCAACTTACACAATGTTAGATGCCAATTATTTCTCAATAAAGCTTGAAAAAGTAATTTTAAAAGATGTCACTAAAGGCATAGCCACAAATTTACAGGTCATAAACAAAAGTGAAGGCAAAGCAACCTAATGTATAAAAAAAATAAAGTAGGAGATTTTTACTGAGCAAAAATCTAAGAAGCAGAAACATTTTTCTTTCTTTTCTTTTTAAGAGAAGGACAGAAGGGAAAGGGGGAAGAAGAATTTTTATTTAATTAGTTGTTTATTTTTTTTCCTCCCTTCCCACATCCCAGCCCTGGGTGGAAACCTGGATTTCTGGGATACATTTACAAGGTTCATAGCTCAGTTGTGTCAGTTGCCTGAGACAGAAGGGCTAACCCAGAAAATATTTTTATAAATGGTTCTCATGACTCAAAGAACAATTTTATATCTGAAAGTACAAGCACACCTTGGAGATACTGAAGGTTCATTTCCAGACCACTGCAATAAAGTGATTATCATAATAAAGAAAGTCACATGAGTTTTTTTGGTTTCTCAGTGCATTTAAAGTTTACACTATACTACAGTCTATTAAGTATGGAATAACATTATACTTGAAAAACCAATGTACATACCTTAGTTAAAATACTTTGCTAAAAAACTTTAACCATCATCTGAGCTATAGGAAAAAATGCTCAAGAAGAGAAAAACAGATTAGGAAGAGTTTACAGCAATGTGGTTTTTATAAAATTCTTCTTAAAAAAAAAACAACAAAAAAACAAAAGCAAATATAGGAAAATATTCAAAATTGGCAAAAATGAGCAGAGGATGAATGAATATTTCCTACAGTAGTCAGTTTTTCTCTCTGAAATATTTGAAATATTATATCAAGATCATGAAAATGAAAGCAAAAGCATAAATTACAAATGAAAAGTGAAGACATTCAAGAAAGCATATAGACATTGGAGTAGTTTGGAAATGCAGTAAAAGAGTGAATGGGATAGTAGTTAGAAAAATACATGATCACAAATACAGTTTATTATTTAATTAAAGACAGAGGAGTCCTTAACATGTTTATGTAGACTATGTAAAAAAATAAACAAAGAGAGATTGAAAAAAAGAGGAGAAAGAATAAGTGTGCAAATAGATTCTTGGGGAAAGAGGATGACATAAACAGGGAAAACAGATCTCCTAGACTTATGTGGAAGAAATCAGAATAATATCAGACAGGTTTAATGGTATTAAAACTACGGAGGTTACAAATTAAGTAAATTAACAATACATTTAATTTTCTGAGAAGTATGCGATATGATCACAGAACATAAATGAACAGAAAATAGAAGTAGAAAAGGGAAGGTTCGAAAATAAATGTTTATGTGGGTCATTTGGCTTTATAAAGAGGAAAATTTGGCTGTAAAGTAAACTATTAGAGCAAGGCAAATTTGTGCCTTCCTCAAATTCACTCAGGGCAAAAGATTAAATAAATGTATCATTGTGACATGTGGAATAGTTGACAATTAACTTGTAATACATAACTTTTGCTCAAATTTACCACAATCAGAGATGGATTTGAGAAGTGAGAAGACATATTTAACAACTTCAGACAAATAGAAAATTCAAGTTTCCCCAAAGGAACTCCCCTTACAAATATATAATGCATACACAGTACAGAAATAACTCACATATCTTCTCGCATTGTTTAGTTATATTTTAGCAAGTGAAGGGAATTCATTCAATTTTAATTTCAACTTGCAAAATGCCCTTTTGATTTTTATCACTCGTGTGCTGAATTCAAATACCCAGTATCATAGGCATTATCACAATATAAAGCTATATAACATCAGGCTGCATTCAAGATTAAAAATGCTGACAATCATTTGAAATTTACAAATATATTACAAATATATATTTACAAATATATTTCTGGAAATGTTTATTTCCAAAGAGATTTTATTCGGCCTTTAAAAGTTGACATCACAAGTCAATAATACCACAAAGACTCAACATATGATAACATATAACATAGGAAAGTTGTGGAAATCAAGAATCAGCTTAGGTAGCTTAATTAAAAGAATGAAGAAGGAATATGCTGACCCTGGTTATAACCCTAGATCCTTTTCACTCTCTCCATTAACTACAAATACCAAAAGTACACTGCCTTAAAACATGATGGAAATCTCAAAAAGGTAAATAACTTCATAGTAAAATGGAACCACTTGAAATATAAGAGAAAAACTGCATTATTCTACTTTGGATTTACTATATTAGTTTATAACAATGTGCTCCATACTTTTCTGTCTCTGAATCCAGAGCGTTTCTTCTTTTTTTCTTCTGGAGAAGGCTCAAGACAAAGACCTGCAGCCTTTTTTTCATCGTTACAAACTTCTTCATCTTTATTCTTTCCTTTATTACCAACTTCAGTCTTTAAGTTGTTTACAGATGGAGATTCTGCATGGGCTCTAGATTACAAAAAAAAGCAATCTATATTAATTAATCAAAAAGACCCATTATATTAACTGAAGATTTTCAGATACATCTTATTATGAGTAATAGCAATAAAATTTGAAAAGATTTCTCCATGAAGCTCTTCCTCAAAATGTAAACATTAAATTACCATATGAAGCAGCAATCCCAGTTTTGATTATATATCCAAAAGCAATTAAACTTAGGTCACAAAGAGATTTTTGAATACTCATAATAACAGAAACCCAAGCAGACCTACATAAGACACAATGTCATTAAAATGACAAAAATACAAGATGAAAATTTTTTAAAAGCATCCAGAGGAAAATTAATCACATAAAAGGAATCCGCATAAGACTGTCAGCCAATTTCTCAGCAGAAACTCTATAGGTCAGGAGGGAATGACATGATATATTCAAAAGACTTCCAACTAAAAAGCATAAGAAAAGATAGGGATGGACACTATATAATGATTAAGGGTTCAATTCAACATGAAGACATAACACTTAAAAGCACCAAATGAAGGAACATCAAGTATATTAAGCAAGTATTATTAGAACTCTTGAGAGAGCGCAACAGCAACACAATCATAGTAGGAGACTTCAACACCCCACTTACAACAATGGATAGATCAACCAGGCAGAAAATTAACAGGGAAACAGCTGCTTTAAATGACCATCTGGAACAGATAAGTCTATAGACATATACTGAACACTTCATTCAATGACTACAGATTTCATTTTCTTCTCAAGTGCACATGGAACATTCTCAAGGATAGATCATATGCTGGGACACAAAACACGTCTCAACAAATATACAAAGACTAAAATCATACCAAGCATCTTCTCTGATCACAACGGCTTAAAACTAGAAATAAACCACAAAAAGAAAGCTGGAAGACCCCAAATTAATTGGAGACTAAACAATATGCTTCTGAATAACTCTGGGTAAAAGAGGAAATCAAATAGGAACTTAAAAAATACTTAGAGACAAATGAGAATGAAGACACAAGCTACCAGAATCTCTGGGATGCAGTGAAAGCAGTACTAAGAGGGAAGTTCATTGCAATTTAGGCCTACCTCAAGAAACAAGAAAAATTGCACATAAATAGTCTAACCCTACATTTAAAACAATTAGAGAAAGAAGAACAATTAAAAACAAAAAGCAGTAGAAAAAGGAAATAATCAAAATTCAAGCAGAAATAAATGAAATAGAAAACAAAAAGAAAATTCAGAAGATCAATGAAACCAAAAGTTGGTTCTTAAAAAAAAAAAAAAATTTGACAAACCATTGGCTAAACTCACAAAGAAACAAAGGGAGAAAACTCTCATAACTAGAATCAGAAATGAAAGGGGAGAAGTTACAATAGATAACACAAAATACAAAACATCCTAAGAGACTACTGTGAACAACTCTATGCCAACAAAGTAGACAACCTTAAGGACACGGGCAAATTTCTAGTAAAATGCAGTCTACCAAGACTGAATCAGGAAGAACTAGAAAACCTGAACAGAATAATCACAAGCAAAGAAATTGAGAATGTAATCAAAGGTCTCTCTAGAAATAAAAGCCCTGGTTCAGATGGCTTTTCTAATGAGTTTTACCAAACCTTCAGGGAAGCATTAATAGCAGTTCTTCTCAAACTCTTCCAAAATATTGAAGAACAGGTAACACTCCCAAATACCTTCCATGAGGGTACTATCACACAGATAACAAAAGCTGACAGAGATGTTACCAAGAAACACCAATATCCCTAATGAACACAGATGCAAAAATTCTCAACAAAATGTTAGCAAACTGAATCCAACGATGCATCAAAAAGATCATCCATCATGACCAAGTGGGATTTATCCCAGGGATGCAAGGATGGCTCAACATGTGTAAATCCATTAATGTAACACACCATATCAACAAGAGTAATAAGAAAAGCTACATAATCGTACCAATAGACTCCAAGAAAGCTTTTGATAAGATTCAACACCCATTTATGATAAAAATCCTACATAAATGAGCATAGAACGCACATACCTCAGGCTAATAAGGCCATATACAACAAACCCAGAGCCAACATCATAGTCAATGGAGAAAAATTGAAAGCATTTCCTCTAGCGTCAGGAACAAAGCAAGGATGTACATTCTCACCACTGCTATTTAATACTGTACTGGAGGTCTTAGCCAGAGAAATAAGGCAAGAAAAAGAAAAGGAATCCAAATTGGAAATGAGGAAGTAAAACTCTCAATATTTGACATGATTATATATTGAAAACCATCAAATGAATGAATACAGTAAAGTGCCAGGCCACAAAATCAATGCACAAAACTCTGGAGCATTCTTATACGCAAACAATACACTAGAAGTAAAGAAAATCAAGAAAGTCACGTTTGAAATAGAAGTAAAAAGAATCAAATATCTTGAAATATATTTAACAAAGGAATTGAAAGACTTGAAAACAAGTCCTTAAAATAAATTAGAGAAGGATACAAAGGGATGGAAAGACATTACCTTCTCATGGTTGGGAAGACTCAACATCATCAAAATGGTCATCTTACCTAAAGCAATATACAGATTTAATGCAATCCACATTAAAATCCCTTGGGTTTATTTCCAGGAAATAGAACAAAAAATCTTGAAATTTGTATTGAACAACAAAAGACCTCAAATAACCAAAGCAATTTTAAGAAAAAAGAATGAATCTGGAGGGATTACACTCTCAGACACTGAGCTATACTAGAAAGCAATAGTGATGAAAATAGTATGGTACTGGAATAATAACAGAGGCACAGACCAGTGGAATAGAACTGAATCACCAGAAACTGACCCACTCACATACAGTCAGGTAATCTGTGACAAAGGATCAAAAAGCATACGAGGGAGAAAGGAAAATCCTTTCAATAAATGGTGTTGGGATAACTGAAGAGATGCATGCAAAAGAATGAAACTACATCACTATGTAACACCATTGATAAAAATTAACTCAAAATGGACTAGAGACTTGGACATAGACCAGAAACTATAAAACTCTTGGAAGACAACATAGGAAAGACATTCCATGACATCAACCTTAGGGAGGCCTTCAGGGACTCAACTCTAGCATCATGGGAAACAAAAACAAAAACAAACCACTGGGACTACATCAAACTAAGGAGTTTCTTCACAACAAAGGAAACATTACTAAAACCGAAAGAAACCTATTAACTGGGAGAAGACACTGCATTTCATAGTTCTGACAAGGGCTTAATATCTAAAATATACAAGGAACTCATGAAACTCAGTAACAGAAGAACAGGCAATCCAATTGAAAAATGGGAAGAGAAATTGGAGAGACGTTTTTCAAAAAGGATATACAAATGGCCAACAGTCACATGAAAAGATGTTCCTCCTCCCTGGCTATTAGGGATATGCAAATCAAAACAACAATGAAATATCACCTTACACCTGAGAGACTGGCTATTATCCAAAAGTTTGGAAACAACAAATGCTGGCGAGGATGTGGAGAAAAGGGGACACTTTTACACTGTTGGTGGGAATGCAAATTGGTGCAACCCCTATGGAAAACAGTTTGGAGATTCCTCAAAAAGCTGAAGATGAAAATCCCATATGATCCGGTCATTCCACTTCTGAGGATTTACACAAAAGATACAAAAACACTCATTAATAGAGATTTATGCACCCCCATGTTTACTGTAGCCCTATTCACAACAGCTAAGAACTAGAAACTAAGTGCCCAGCTCAGATGAATGGATCAGGAAGATATGGTACATATATACAATGGAATACTACACAGCTCTTAGAAGGAATGAAATCCTGTTATTTAAATCAACATGGAAGGATCTAGAGTATATTATACTAAGTGAGATAGTCAAAAGAAGAAAGATACTAGATTACTTCACTCATAGGTGGAATGTGAATAGACAAAACAAAAGAACAGATTAAACAAAACCAATTCTTAGACATTTGCAACAAAACTGAGGTTAACAATGGGGAATAGAATGGGAGGGAGTGGGTGAGAAATGGTGGTGGAACTCACTGGACAAAGGTGAAGGGCAGAGTGTTGACATATATATGAGGAATGGGGAACCTTTGCATGTGAGTTTATTTCAATGTGTAAAAATAAAATAATTAATTAAAAAAACTATCATATGATTCAGCAATCTCACTTACAGGTATACATCCAAGGGAACAGAAATCAGGGTCCTCAAAGAGATATCTACACATTCATTTTCACTACAGAATTATTCACAATAATCCAGATATGGAAGTAACCTAAATGCCTATTGATGGACAAATGAAGAAAAAGTGATGTATGTGTGCAGTGAAATAATATTAAGAAAACAAAATTCTGCCAATTTGTAACAACATGGGTGAACACAGGATATCATAATGAAAGAAATAGATCAGACACAGAAAGACACAGTATAATTTACCACTGATGTGATGACTATAAAACAGTAAAACTCATAGAAGAAAACTCACAGAAAGACAAATAGTATAATTTACCACTGATGTGATGACGATAAAACAGTAAAACCCATGAGATTTAGGGGGTGGGAGGGTCCTTGAAAAAAACCCATAACACTGAAAAAAAATTAAACACATGTTTTAAAGTCATACTTTAAAAGTTCCAGTAATCAGGATATGTCATATTGACCTAAAGAAACACATACAGACTAAAAGAACAGAATAGAGTCCAGAAATAAACATGAGAATAAACTGACAGTTTTAACAAAGGTATCAAAATAATTTAGTAGGTTAGTTTTTTAATAAATGATGCTAGGATATTGATCATTCATATTGCTAGCATCAGGGGAGGGCAACCTTTATTTACCTCACACCAAACACCAAAATTAACTTGAAACCAATCCTAGAACTAAACACGAAAGATAAAACAATAAAACTTATCAAATAAAATACAAAAGAAAATTTCCTGGACAGAAAACACATGCACTAACCATATAAGAAAGTACAAGTAAGGCTTTACCAGAATTTAGAACTTCTGCTCTTTAAAAGACACCGTAAAAGAAATGAAAAGGAAAGCTTGACTTTTCCCACTGACTGGGAGAAAATATTTACAGAAAAATATGTATCTGATAAATGACTTATAACCAAAATATATAAAGAACTCTTAGAGCTCAATAATATGACAGACAAATGAATTTTTGTAATGGGCAATTTGAATAGACACTTCAGAAGAGGACACCCAAAAGACAATAAGCACAAGGAAAGATGCTCAGCATTATTAGTCATCAGAAAAAATACAAACTAAAATCATGCTGAAATACCATAACACACCCACTAGAATGAATAAAGTAAAAAAGACTGATACCAAGTCCTAGTGGGCAAATTAAAAATCTCATAAACTGCTAGTAGGAGTTTTTAATAGTATAAATCTGTTGGGAAACTATTTGGCAGTTATTTACCACATAACTTACCACATGAATTTCAAAGTAGTTTCGTTAATAAATGCCCCAAATTGAAAAATAATTTAAATATCCTCTAACTGATAAGTATATAAATAAATTGTGACATAAACACATTATACAATTATAAAAATACTATCCAATTATATGAAAAGGACACAAATTTCTGATCGATAGGGATAAATCCCACAAACATTAGGTAGAGAAAAAAAAGTCAGATACAAAAGATACATTCTTTATAATTCCATCTATAATACTTTTTGAAGAGGTAAAACTAATGTATAGCAATATCAATCAGATAGGAGTTTGCCTAGAATGGTGGGTGGTATGAAACTGACTGGGAAGAGGCATGAGGGGACTTTAAGGGTTGATGCAAATGTTCTATACCTTAATCTGGGATTTGTTACGCCATCAAATTAATTTCTCAAAACTCATCCAACTATATTAAGTGGATAAATACATTATATATACATACATATTTTTATCTTTAGTAGAAATGATATAAAACAAATAAGAAAAATATGAAGTTTTTGGAGGGAGTCAAATATGACAGCAACTTAAAGACAGGGTTAGCCAAGTAAAAAATAAAAACAGGAATGACAGATTCAGAAAAATAGTACCTATGTATTTTAAGAAAGGGAAAGACTGTGGATCACTACTTTTTCCCTTTCCTCCAGGTAAGTTTCAATAACTAGTAAGGGTCACTCATTTATTTGACATGTCACCAAATTTTGAAGTCTTGGAAAGCATTCATTTTCTTAAGCCACTATTGCAATCCCTATACCATTATTTAAAATAATTCAACAAAGGAGACAGGCAGACTTTGAAGCAGAATAATTCCAAGTGTTGCCTTGAAATGACAGTTGAATTCTTCAAAAATCCTTATTTCACAAACATTATCAATACCAAATGAGCCGGGCAAGTGATTTTAATATAAATCAAGACAGAAATCATCTCCTTTCAAAAAACAGAGACAAGAGAGAGAATAAAATTATATACAAGAACAAGATGCTCAGATCACACTCACCTCTTCCACAAGAGACCAGTGCTTGCAGTTACTGCAGATGCTCCCAGGAAAGCAACCATCATTAGTCGTCGTTTGATCTGGGTGGGTTGTGATCCTCCATGGTACCATCGAGAGCCGATAGCCAGTTCTGCCAATGCAGAAAGTGAGTTAAGACGAAACATCCTGTGGACAAAAAGTAGAATGTTACTTCTAATTTCTGGTAGCAATAGTGACGGTGATGACAATGATGATGATGACGATCATGACGACAACAGTGACGGTGATGATGGTTATGGCGATGATAATAACATCAACAATACCAACAGATCCTAAGTATTTAATCAATGGCAGACATTATTCTAAACATTTTCCAAGTATTATCATTTTAATTCTTAGAATAACTGTATGGGAAAAACACTACTTATAAACTTATGAAGGTACAATTAGAAGACAAGAAACTACACGGCAAATTGGACAGGGAAAAATAAAGCATTATTAATTATGATAGGGGACTAAGTACTAAGGGGTAATGAAATAGTAGATACAGAGACAATCATTAATCCAGGGTTCATTTAGAGCATCAAAGAAGGAATAAATCTGCAAAAGGGCCACTTCCACCAGTTCAGAGAACCAGACTTTGTGGAGAGGACATACATTTACTAAAGTAGCACACCAAAAGAACTCACTGTAGTCATCTACTGGGAGAAGGCATGTCAGTGGAACTTGTTGGGAAGGTGCCTATGGGGAAAGGCCATAATATGGAACTCAATGAGAAATTTTATTTGCAGTGTTGCCACTAAAGTAAGTTCAGCACCACTGGGTTTGCCAGGTTGCTGGCCACAGTATTACATAGCAGCAAACAAAATATTAAAATCCAGAAGACATACCCCTTCCTTCTCCAGTCTTCCTCTAGTTCTACTAACAAAGATTAACAAAAGCTGGCAAGTGAGAAATTTCCAGTATTATAAACAGGGTGATGAAAGATGGATTTAGAACTGAAAAGCAATACATTGATTGATAACTAGCACACCCATTTGATAGTGAAAACTGAGATGCAGTTACCTGATCAAGAGTATACAGCTAGGAAGTGGTAGGTCCAAAATCTCAACTCAGTGGACTGACTCAAGTTAACTAGGACATTGTGTTATAATGCTGATACTGCTTTTATTAAAGTATTAAATTTCAATGAAATTTTTTAAGTCAAGGTCCTTGAAGCTCTCCTCCCTACTAGATTGTTTAGGTTAAGGCTTATAACTTCATCTGTTCTTGTAATATTCTTTTTTTATCAGAAACACCTATACTACATCATATTATCAATTAATAAATATTCATTTCCCCATTTCCCACCCCATAGGCAAATATTACTCTCTCACAGTTTCATTTTCAGTGTATTTTCTATGCCTTGCTTTGAACCAATGGAATGTGGGTCAGTTCCACAAAGGGTTCTTAAGAGGTGGTGCTATTAGTTTACTTGTGCTCCTGTACTCTACCTACATAAATGGATTCCCAAAATTAATAAATCTTGAATATATGATGAAATCTTAGTTCATCCTCCAAAGTGAAATAGAGTAAATGTTGCCAAGTAGTTTTTCGCCAGAGACATAAGAATACTGAAGAGTGAAAGACATTCTAACACTCATCTAAGCAGCTCTCTCATTTTACCAGTGGGTAAACTTCTCCAGGAAGAGGAGATGCACTTCTTTTGTGTACAGTTGTTTAGACTAGAACTTGGGTTATTGGATCCCTAATCCTTTACTTTCTACCAACTACTTTGTAGTTACTGTTTTAATTTCATTTCCTGTTTTCTTCCATATCTTTTCCATATCATATGCAGTTAGATATTGATCTATGGTGGACACCAATAGTTTTGTTTCTCTTTGGTAATCTTTTGTTTGGTTTTATTTTTGGTTTCTACAACTATCCTAATTTAGGCACTCATCACCCAGTATCTAGACTATTAATTTCTGGCAATCATACGTCCCTGTTAACTCTCTCTACCATTGGTTCCTTGACGTTTATTCTATACACTGCTGATAAATAGGCTGATATTCTTTAAACAATGCTTTCATCATGTTCATCATGTTTTCTGTTTAAGAATTTCAGTGGTTTTCCGCTGTACATATGATTAAAATTCTCAGTTCAGTATTCAAAAGATCTTCTCAAATGATCATGGCTAACTTTTGTGATCATGTCTATTCTCCAGATGTGATCGATGTTATAACATGTTGTCTTGTCTGTTTCAGCTTCTGAATTGACTATGCTTTTTCTTTCACACTGAAAACTTCTAAGTGCTCTTTTCTTTCTGTTGTCAGTGATAAATGCTTTTTCCAGATATTTATGTGTTAATTATGATCATTTTTATTGTAAACAAAAGCAATATTATATATATGTGAATGTACTTCTGGGTTTGGAAAATGTTAATTTAAAAATTAATCACAAATTAGCAGTAAGAATACAATGGAAAAAATATAATGGACAGTATACTTGGTGCTGAATTTTTGCTAAAGTCTTTGCAAAAAATGAGATGATTTCTGGAAGTTGGGGGAAGTGCAAGAATTGTGTTGCAAACACATAGGTCCATAGAAAATAGAAAAAAATTAACCTTTTTACCACTTAGTGAGACAAGGACTTAGCTCCCAACTCTGAAGTTGGACTTAGGTTGAATGAAGAAGGCTAAGAGAAAGATTTACTTGAGAGATTCTATGTATAGGTCTCAGGGAAGAGAAGGGTACCAGCTGTGATGTTAGGAAATATTTAAGTAGGTTAACTAGACTTAAGCCCAATAATAAAAGGCAATTTCTTAGTATTTTGGCCTGAGAAGCACACTTAAATGTTAGGAGCCAGTACCTGTATTATTTGTGCCCTATTTCATGTGACAATAAAAGAGTTAAATATTTTAAGTACTTGTAACAGTCCTTATTCTAGACTATGTATTTACCAAGAGGAAAAAAAGTAATTCTAAGTTTAAAGGAAATGGTGGGGGGAGGCAAACTTATGCATGAAAAAATGTTAATTGTCATAGGAAGATAAATACAAAGTACAAGGTTATTTAAATTAGGAAGCAATGGATCATGTTTTGAGAAAATTGAAAGGAAGCCCATGGATACTTTATGTGTTTTGAATGAACTGCCACTACAAAGGGTTAGGAACTAGGAAGAAATGTCACTTTCTCCTTTATTACGACCTGGTGAATGAAATAATAAGAGGCTATACTGTGGCCTCAAGATCATTGCCTAGAGGGGAAAAAAAGACACTTTCCATTAATTGCCTGAATAGAGGTACCAGAAATTATTCTAAGTCTTTTGGGAGTGCCCCTGACATTCTATCACTTGATCATTATTTTACACCCTTCTGAGGCTCAAGACTTTGCTGACTAACCCAGTCTCAAGCTAGTCTTTCTTTTATTTTCAATTCTCTAACATCTCTACCCAATATTTTTATACTTCTTTATGATACCATTTTAGAAACATTGAAAAAATGTTTCATGTGTATCCTGTCTAATTAGAAGTTTAGTTGTTTTTTTAGGTCTTTCATAGGGCTAGGTGGTATGAACTTAATAAAGTCTTACTGAATGAGAGCTTACTAGCAATTCTCTTAGAAAGTGTTAGCTTTTGCTAAATGTGATTTTTAATAAAAGATCATTTAAACAGATTTAAGAATATCAGCTTTCCAATTGAGCTTGGAAAAATGAACAGGCCAAATTAGCAGTAGTTATACTAATATGCATATATTTATCATATGAGTTAAAATAAATCAAATGTTTTGCATTTTTCCCCTAACAACAGCATACCCACTCCCACAAAAAATGCATGCCTCTATGAAACAGCTTTGATGTGAACTTAAAAAAGATTAAGAGGTACTTCTAACCAAGAAAAGACAAAGGAAGCAACTGAAAGATAAATTTGCTGCCAAGGAAAAGCATTATCTATGGAATAACAAACAATATATTTTATCTGTGACAGTGTATCATTGTTATTTCTATATCTAATATTTTAAGATTAATAAGTTATTAAGTTCTACTGCTTTGGTAAATTAAAAAGGGTCAGAGGACCTGGAAATAGTTTAATTCAACAATTAAAAAGCAGGCAAATAACAGACATAAGTCTCTAAAGACGATATACAAATAGCCAACAGACATGGAAAGATGTTCTACTTCTCCTGTCATTAGGGAAATACAAATCAAAACAACAATGAGATACCATTTTACATCTGTGAGAATGGCTACTATCCAAAACAATGGAAACAAGTGCTGGATAGGAAGTGGAGAAAAGGAAAACCTTTACTTTTTTTTAAGTAAATAGGTATTTCCTTTATTTGTTCTTAACATTTATAAACCAACCAGTCAAAGTGGTACTATTATCATGATGCAGGAAAATACAAAATATGTTTGTATAATGCTTCATTATAAATATTAATAATTTTATTTTCTATTTCCCAGGTTAGAATTGGAATAGAATCTGGGTTCCAGATCCCAGAAGCTATCCAAGCAAGTATTCTATCTATCTATAGTAGAGACTTCTTTTATCATGTTGTTCATAACAGTTAAGACTACCAAAGTTTGAATAGACTCCAGTCATATATATCACCCCCTCACAAATCAACACAATAGGCATATTAAGAAGCAGGACACCAAAGCAGACTTTTACTGGGAAAAATAGCAAATCGGCGGGTACAGTAAGAGATGGGAAGGAGTCGGGGTAAATGAGGTAGAGGGGATTAATTGTATAGTAAAGGAAAAAGGGAAATAGTAGTAAACTTTCTATATTTAATGTAAACTTGCTACCATGTATACCTTAAACCTATTTAAAGATAAAATGTAATATTCCTTCAATAAAATCAATGAAAATAATTTAATTCAATATCATTATTCTACAGATAAAGAAAATGAGATTCAGATAAGCTAGATGGCTTACTCATAGCTAAACAGTACAAAAACCTATAACAAATCCTAGAATTCTTGACTCCCAAAAAAATAAACGTAAGGTTTTTAATAACTGCTCTCAAAATATGCACATACTACCTGCATTTCCTAAAGATGACAAAATGCTTAACTACAGAATATTATAATATAAATAATTAAAATGATAATCATAAAATACTAAAATATTTTACAAGCTTACAGAAAAGTGGGCTAAAGATATAAAAAGACAATTGAAAAAAGCAAAAGTGATTTCAAAATAGCCATTCTACCTAAAGGAATATACAGTTTAATTCCCATCAAAATCCCAGGGACATTTTTCAAGGAAATGGAGCAAACAATATTGAAGCTTGTATGGAATCAAAAAAAGACCTCAAAGAGCCAAAGCTATCTTAAGAGAAAAAAAAAGCAGTGGAGGAATCACACTTCCTGACCTCAGACTATACTATAGAGTGATCACCATGAAAGCAGTATAGTACTGAACAAAAACAGACACCAACAGTGGAATCATTATGAGAGCCCAGAAATAAAACCACACCTATATAGGCAGTTAATCTATGACAAAAATGCCAAAAGCCTAAAATGAAGTAAGAATGTCTATTTAGTAGAAAGTATTGGGAAAAATGAAAAGACATCTGGAAAAAAAAGAAACTATATTACTCATAATTGCCATACACAAAAGTTAACTCAAGATAGTTCAAAGACCTAGACATAAGACCAGGAAACCATAAAATACTTAGAAGAAAATGTGTATGTGTTGGGGGGTGGGTAGGAATTCCATGCCCTCACTCTCAAAGAGAACCTTGGGGAAGGAATAGCTATAGCAAAAGAAGTCAAAGTAAAACTAGGCAATTAGGACTACATCAAAACTGAAAACCTTCTCACAGCAAAAGAAACCACCAATAAAACAAAAAGATGGAACTGGAGAAAATATTCATACAATATACATCAGATAAGAGCTTAATCTCCAAAATATACGAGGAACTCATACATCTCAACAATAAAAAGGCAAATGACCCACTGAAAAAATAGGCAAAAGAACTGAATAGACGCCTATATAAAGAAGACACACAGATAGTCTACGTCTATAGACACCTGAAAAAATGTTCTACATCACTCATCAGAGAAATATAAATAAAAACTACAATGAGATACTACTTCGCACCACTGAGAATGGCCTATATCAAGAAGACTGCGAATAACAGTTGTTGGAGGAGGTGTGGAGGAAAAGGAACCTTCCTGCATTGTTGGTGGGTATGTAAAATGGTGCAACCCTTTTGGAGGACAATATGGAGATTCCTTAAACAACTAAAGATGGATCTACCATTTGATCCAGCAATTCCACTCTTGGGCACATACCCAGAGGATACTAGAATCTCTCATCAGAAAAAATAATTGCATCCTGATGTTCATAGCAGCACAGTTCATAACAGCAAGACATGGAAACAACCAAAATGCCCATCGCCAGATGACTGGGTAAAGAAACTGTGGTATATACGCTCGATGGAATTCTATGCAGCAACTAAAAATAAAATGAAAGTGTGTCCTTTGCAATAATCTGGATGGAAAAGGAAGTGATTATGTTAAGTGACATAAATCAGACAAAGAAAATAGAAATACGGAATAGTTTCACTCATGTGGAATATAATGAAATGAAACAAACAGTTAAACCCAGCAAAATCTCACAGGACACAAGATGGCTGTCAGAGAAGTTTTTGGAGAGGGAAGGAAAGAGGGGAAATGGTGGTAGTAAAGGACACTGGAATTCTGGTGATGGGTGTGGTGTGAAATAGACTGAGATGCAATTATGGTGTCTTAAAATGAATACAACACTGTGAACAAAAGAAATAATACTAATACTTTAAAAGCGGGGGGTTCTAAAAACTACGAAAATATAATTAATCTGTCAATACAGGAGAATGCAAGTTTCAACTATACTGAGACAAGGCTTTTCATTCACTAACTTGACAAAAATCCAAAAGTTCAAAAACACACTTGTTGACAAAGCTGTAGAAACAGTACAGCTGAGGAATGTGCGAAATGGAACAAACTATGGAGGGCAATTTGACTATATTCATTAAAACCATCCACATAAATTGCATGTAACAGTCCTTCCTTATCCATAGGGGACACATGCCTGAAACTACAGTTAATTTGAAACTCTATACATACTATTATTTTCCCTAAATATGTGTACCTATGATAAAGCTTAATTTATACATTAGGCACTGTAATAGATTAACAATAATAACTAATTATAGAATAAAATAGTATGTTGTAATAAAAACTAGGTGAATGTGGTCTCTCATCCTCAAAGTATCTTATTGTACAAATATTTAGATCATGGTTCACTACAGATAACTGAAACAAAAAAAAAGTGAAACCACAGATGAAAGGTGGGAAAACTACTGTACTGACCCAGCAACTACACTTATGATGAAATACTCTACTGATGTACTTGCATACCTATGCAACTGTGTGTGTGACACAGTTCATTGCTGCCCTAGTTTGTAATGAAAGATTGTTAGAAACAGAACATCCCACAAGTAAATCAGGAAGAAACAGAAAATCTGAACAGATTGACCACAAACACAGAAATTAAAACAGTAAAAAACAAAAGTCCCAGACCAGGTGGTTTCACTAGTGCTTTTTTTTTTTTTTTTTTTAAGGAAAGGTACAGGCAGGAATGAAGGCAAGTAGTCAGGCAGGCAGGGAGAGAGAGGAGGAAGAAGTATTTCATTTTAATTTTTATTTGGTTGTTCACACCGGTTGTTTTTCCCCAGACCTAAGACTCAACCCAAGGTGTGTGGAGTGCACCTCACTAGTGAATTCTACAAAATTTTCATATGAAATTAATATCAAACTTTCTAAAATTTTCCCAAAAAATTGAAGAAGGAAGCGGACTTCCAAACACTTATGATGCCAACATTACTCCAATTCCAAAATCAGACAAGGACATCACCTAAAAAAAAAAATTATAGACCAATATCACTGATGGATATTGATGTGAAATCCTCAACAAAATACTAGCAAACTGAAGTCAATAACTCATTAAAAGAATCAAACACCAAGATCAAGTGGGTCCATTCCTGCAATACAAGGATGGTTCATCTTACACAAATCAATAAAGGTGATACAAAAGAACGCAAATCACATGATCATCTCAATAAACATAGAAAAAACATTTGGTAAGCGTCAACACCTTTTGTATATTGATATATATCTGAGGAAGGGGGAAACTGCACATGTAGGGAACCTACACTATGAGTTTAATTCAATTTGTACAACAAAGTTACTGCAATTAAAAATATTTGGAAAAGAGATTTAACACCTTTTATGTTAAAAAAATAAAACCCTTCAAAATATGGGTATAGATAAAAATGTTAATGTTTATAATATTACATATATATATATATATAAAATAAAAGTTACATACGAAAAACCTGCAACCAACATTATACTCAACAGGGAAAGAGTAAAAGCTTTTCTTCTAGGATCAGCTACAAGGCAGGGATGTCGACTCTCTTCACAATTATTTAATATAGTGTTAGAAGCCCTGGCCTGGGGAATTAGACTAAAACATAAAAGATAGTCAAATTGGAAAGGAAGAAGTAAAATTATCACTATTTGCAAATGATGTGATAAGGTAGAGAACCCCAAAAGCTACACTAAAAAGTTTATGTAAACAATGAAAATATTAAAGTGGCAGGCTATAAAACTAATATACAAAAATCTGTTGTATTTCTATATGTAAATAACAAATTCACAGAAAGAAAACTAAGGAAAAGAATTCCATTTACAACTGCATCAAAAGAAAAAAATACCATGAAATAAATTTAACCAAAGAAGTGAAAGACATATACACTGAAAAATACAAGATGTTGTTAAAAGAAATAGGGCACGGTCTTGCCCAGGTGGCTGAGACACATGTAAAGCTCAAGGACCCAGGTTTGAAACTCAGGACCATGTGTAAAAAACAAAAACAAAAACAACTAAGATGCTTCCTTTTTCTCTTCCTTTCCCTTCTTTCTTAAAAAAAGATTGTTTCTTCCTCTTCTTCCTTCCTTTCTCTCTTTAAAAAAAAAACCAAAAGAGGATCAAAGAAATGAAAAAGATGTTCCATTTTCATTTCATGCTCTAAATTTAACAGCTAATATTGTTAAAATGGCCATCTTACCTAAAGAAATACACATATTTAATACAATTCCCATAAAAATCCCAAAGACATTCTTCACAGAAATAAAATAAAAAATCATTAAATTTATTTGGAATTGCAGAAGACCCTGAAGAGCAAAAACAATCCTGAGGAAAAAGAAAAAAGAGAGATATCACATTTCCTGGCTTCAAATTATAATACAAAGCAATAACAATCAAATCGGCACAGTATCAGAATAGACACACAAACCAATGGAACAGTAGTGAGAGCCTGGAAATAAACCCAAACATATGGGCAACTAATTTACGACAAAGAAGCTAAGGGCATACAATGGGGTGAGATAAGTATCTTCAATAAATTGTAATGGGAAACTAGACAGTCACATGCAAAAGGATGAAACTAGATCACTAACTAACACCATAAACAAAAATTAATTCAAAATGAATTAAAGACTTAGATATAAAATTTGAAGCCATAAAAATACAGAAAAGAAAACATAAGCAAACACTCCTTGACATTAGTTTGACATAGCTTAAGATACATCTTTGGGAACTTCACTCCAATGTCCAGGGATGTAAAAAGCTAACGGAAATAAATGAGATGACACCAAACCATTATCAAAATAAAAAGACATTCTACAGAATTGTAGAAGATATTTGCAGAGCATATATCTTACAAGGGATTAATATCCAAAATATAAGAAGAAATCACAAAATTCAACAACAGAAAAACAGTCCAATCAAAAAATAAGCTGAAGATCTGAAAAGACACTCCTCCAAAAAATACAAACAGAAGAATACAAACAGATGACCAACAGGCTCATGAAAAGATGCTCCACATTTCTTGTTATAGGGAAATACAAATCAAAACAACAATGAGCTGTCACCTCACATCTATGAGAAAGGCTATTATCCAAAAGACTTCAAATAAGTGTTGTCAAAGATGAGAAAAGGGAACACTTATGCACCATTGGTGAGAGTGTAAATTGGTGCAACTATCAAGGAAAGCAGTATGGAGATTCCTCAAAAATTTGAGAATGAAAATTCCATATAATCCTGTCATCCCACCACAGGTATTTACCCCCAAACATAACACTAATTATAAATGACATATGCACCCCATGTTCATTACATTATTCACAGTAGCCAGTATATGACTATTACCTAAGCTATTAGAAAAGATGAAATATTGCCATTTGCCACAACATGGATGGATCTAGAAGGAATCATGCTTAGTGAGATAAATGAGAAAGACAAGCATTGTATTACTTCATATGTGGAATGTAGGAAAACCAAACAAATGAACCAAATCAAACAAAACTAGATTTTAGTCTATAAAGTCAAACTAGTGGTTACCAAAAAAGAAGGAAGAGTGGGATGGGCAAATTGGGTAAAAGGGGTCAACTATATGGGAGAGTATGGAATTGTATACAGATATTTACAAAAATGCACAACATAAACTTGTATCATGTTATGATGCAACGTTCCTTCAACTAAATTTAAAGTACAATCAAACAAAAGCTATGTTTATGCAAACAAATAAGTAGCATTTCACATAAGCATTTTTATTTAGGTTTAAAGACTGATCATATGGCAATATGGCCATGTCAATTAAAATACTGTAAATATGCATTTTAAAATTTATAAAAATACGAATATGCAAATAAATGTAATGAACCTCAAGGGAAGTTTTTTTAAAGGAAAAGTTCAGGCAGGAATGAAGGTGAGTAGGAAGGCAGGTAGGAAAAGAGAGATGAGGAAGCATTCCATTTTATTTCTATTTAGTTGGTCACACTGGTTGTTTCCCTGGGGCCCATTCTCAAACCCAGGGGTATGTGGCTAGCATCCTTTGGAGGTGACTGACCCAACTGCTACTCCACCAAGGTGTCTTTTTCATTAAAAAAAATTTAAGATGTGTTCTGGTGGCTCAGATGTTAATTAGACCTGTGCCTGGGGTGCAGTCCACCTTGGGATGGGGTCAGGGAGAACAACTAAAATGAACAACTAAATAAATAAAATGCTTCTTTCTCCTTCTTCCTACCTGCTGCTTTCCTGCTTTCATTCCTGCCTGACTTCCTTACTTTATAAAGAAAAAAAGAAGAAGGAAGAAGAGAGTAGATCCATAATGTTGAAGTTGCATTTGCTCAGCCAGGAACTGTCATTTATGTCACCTAATTGTGGGCTCAGATCCAAAAATGTCTCAGCAATCTAACTATATCATGGCAAGTTTACCTAGTATGATAAGCCTTAAGTCAATAAAATTAAATATATTTTCTCATACTTTGCCATTATAAATATCGCTAGAGACTTTTTCCTTTGCACTTATTTTTTCAAGTTTAACTGTGGGACTGTAAATGAAATGTCTAGGTTAAAATTTGTGTGATCATTTTCCACTTTCATAGATATTGACAAAAACACTTTAACATGAGAATACTCCTTTCTCTGTATTTGCTATTATCAATCTTTTTCACATATATAAGTACAAAAATGGCATTTAATTTGATATTCCCTATAGCGAGGTATGATAATCTTAATTATTTTTAAGTTCATCATTATACTCCTGAGATCTATTAGAACACTGAGCTCTATTTATTTTCCGTATGTTCTGGTTATTTTCAAATCGTGATGCTTCATCTTTTCTTCCTTCTGAAAAAAGGGCAGTCTTTTTCATCAAGATTTGTTTTACATGTAAAATACTGTTACAGGTAAGATTTTACATTATTTCATTTAACACTACTGTTATAATAGTATTTTATTAAACAGCCAATAAAGCAGCTGAAACTTTCTCAACTTGAATAAACTGAATAATTTTCCAATTCAATTGACAGAGCTCCGCCAAGGTGACTGGGAAGATATTTTCCATCCAACATGTTGCTTCCTAATGGCTGGTTATAGTTTCAAAATACTACATTATCCATTATTTACATTACTGAAATGAAGGATTTAATCTAAATAGCAATAAGGTTCTCAAAAATATCCCACAAGTGTTTCATCTTCACACATTACAAAAAAACAAAATTACACATCATTCTATTGACATTTACACTTTTGAAATAATCACTGAAATTCTAAATGAATTATAATAAGCAGTATGTAAAAATCCATACTAAAAATTATAGCACAGCAAATTCAACCATGATAGTGACTTAATAAACTCAGTTTTTCATACCATTAATGGATACACTTTTTCTTAATTTACTTTATTTACTAAAGCTATAAACTAGAACAACTTACTAAGTATACAGAAGGCAAGAGTGAAAACAGGTGTTTTTATTTCAGTGATATTTGCAATGTTTCTTTTCAAAGGGTGTGTGTTACCCCATAAAATATATATAATTTATAAAAACAATAGCTGCCCTGAACATAGAAGAATAAACAACAGAAAAAAATAAGCATCTTTTATTGTTGTGGTTAGACATATACCTAAATGACAGCTAGCAAGAGTGCAGAGCGCCTTACCTGTGGTCCTGCCTACAGTGATCAACCTGGGAAAAGTCCACCACAGGTAAGGGGAAGACCTTCACCGGCTAGGAGGGGAAGACACCAAAAGGAGGAAAGACTAACAGGGAGTCTTAACTGGAATATAAGGATAAGGCATCAGCTCATAAAAGATTATCCTGGAGTGGTAAAGTTAGAGACAATTCACATCTTAGCCACAAAACCCAACCCTAAAGAGATATACATCCTGGAAGAAAAAGGAACAGAGAGAACAGACATAGAAAACCACCCAGGAAAAAGCAAAGAAAATGTAAACAAATGAGAAAAGCAGCAGCAGAGAGAAAACGAAGGCTCAAATGACAGTAATAAAGCCCTATATATCCATGATCACCCTAAATGTGAATGGAATGAACTCACCAAACAAAGACACAGAATGGCTAAATAGATGGAAAAACAGGAACCATCAATATTATGCTTTAAAGTAACCCACATCAGATCCAAAGACAGACACAGGCTGAAACTGAAAGGCTATGGAAAATATATACCAAAGCAACAATAATGAAAGGCAATCAGGAACTGCAATACTAATATCAGACAAGATAAACATCCATCTAAAAAGGGTAGCAGGGGGCAAAACGGACACTATGCTATGGTCAAGGGGTAATCCAGCAAAAAGAACTGTCATTAATACAAATGTACCTGATGTCAAAACACCTAAATATATTTAAAAAATATTGAAAAAGCTAAAGGGAGACATTGACAGCAACATAATACTAGTAGAGGATTTCAATATCCCATAGACTTCAATAGACAGATCATCCAGGTAGAAAATGATAAAAATAAATAAATAAATAAATAAATAAATAAATAAAAGATCCTAAATGAAACAATAGATTATACGAACCTTACAAATATAGCAGAGCTTTCTACCCCAACAAAAAATATTCTACATTTTTCTCAAATGTGCATGGAACATTTTCAAGGATAGACCATAGCCTGGGACACAAAACAAGTCTCAACGAATTTAGTAAAACTGAAATTATACAAAGCATCTTCTCTGACTGTAAAACTAAACATAAACCAGAAAAACAAAACTGTAAGAAACCCAAAGATGTGGAGATTAAACAGCATGCTTCTGAATAACTCCTCAATCATCAAGAAAATTAAAGTTGAATTTAAAAATTATCTGTAAACAAACAAAAAGAGATGAACTACCAGAACATATGGGATATAACAAAAGTAATTCTCAGAGGAACGTTATAGCAATACAATCACACATCGAAAATCAGGAGATATTCCAGATTACATATCTAACCACACACCTGAAGGCAAACTAAAAAAAGGGTCAAAACACAAATCAGCAGAAGAAAACAATACAAATTAGAGCAGAAAAAAATTAATTTTTAAAAAAAGTCTATCCAAAATATAAGTGAAGCAGGAACTATTTTTCTTTTAAATAAAACTGGTAGACCGTTATCCAGATTCACAAAAAGAAAACCCTAATAATAAAAAATCATGAAGAAAAATGGTGAGATTACAACAGAAAACACAGAAATAAGAAGGATAAGATAATGTTATGAGTACATATATACCAACAAATTAATCAATTTTGAAGAAATGGACAGATTTCTTTAGAAATCTTACAACCGCCAAAACTAATCCAGGAAGATACAGATAACTTGAATAGACCAATCACAAGTGTAGAGAGCAAAATGTAATCAAAAGCTCAAAAAACAGATGAGCCCAGGACCAGATGGCTTTATTAGCAAATTCTACCAAATACTGAAATAATAACTAATTCCCATCCTCTTTAAATTCTTCCATAAATTTTAAAAGAGAAAATTCCCAAATACATTCTAAGAGGTTAACATTATCATGATTCCAAGACAGACAAAGATAGCACTGTAAAAGATTATAGAACAATACAAACATGAAAATCAACAAAATTTGGCAAAGAAAATTAAATAGCACATTCAAAAAGTCATACATCATAACCAAGTGGGATCTAGTCCAGGGAAGTAAGGATGATTCAACATACATAAATCAAAAACCATATTAACAAAGGGAAAAGCAAAAATGCTATGATCTTATCAATAGATGCAGAAAAAGAATCTGACAAGATTCAACACCCATTTATGATAAATAAAAAACAAAACCAAAAAAAACTTCCAAAGGTATGCCCTGGTAGAGTAGCAATTTGGTAAGTTGTCTTTGCCTGGTGCAGTCCACATACTTCCTAAGGATGCCTGGGCCAGGGGGAACAACCAAGATGAACAGTTAAATAAAATAAAGTGATTCTTCCCCCTTCTCTTTCTGCCTGTCTGCCTCTGCTTGCCTTCAATCCTGCCTGTACACAGATACCAGAAGCAAATAGAGCCTTCACCAAGAAAAGGATCATTCATCTGACCAAGTGGGATTTATACAAGGGATGCAAGGATGTTTCAGCATTCATAAATCTAATAGTCATATACCATATTAACAAGAACAAAGAGAAAAACCACATGATCATATCAAGATATGCAGAGAAAATATATGACAAGATCCAATACTATTTATGATAAAAATTTTGTACAAATGGGAATAGAAGGTACATAACTCAACATAATAAAAGCCATATGCAATAAGCACACAGCCAACATCATAGTCAACAGCGAAAAATGGGAAGCATTTCCCCTAATACAAGGCTGTCCACTCTCATCACTGCTATGTAATATTATACTGGAGATCTTTAGCCAGAGTATTTAGGCAAGAAAAAGAAATAGAAGGAATCCAAATTGGAAAGAAATAAAATTATCATTGTTTGAAGATATGATTGTAAATATATAAACATCCCTAAAAACTGTCAAAAATTATCAGAAGTAATGAACAAATATAATAAAGTGGCAGGCTATAAAAACAATACATAAAAACTGGTTGTATTTTTTATATACAAACAACGCACTAGAATAAAATGCAATCAAGAAAACCACACCAGTTAAAACAGAAGTGAAAAGAATCAAATATTTTGGAAAATTCTTAACAAAAGAGGTGAAAGACAAGTACAATAAAATTCATAAGCCCTTCTTAAAAGAAATAGAGAAGGATACAAAGAGATGGAAAAACATTACCTTCTCATGGTTGGGAAGAATCAACATCATTAAAATGGTCATTTTACCTAAAGCGATATACAGATTTAATGCAATACATATTAAAATTCCTTGGGCTTATTTCCAGGAAATAGAACAAAAAAAATCTTAAAATACAAAAGACATTGAATAGCCAAATAAATTATGAGAAAAATGAACAAATCTGGAGGGGTTACACTCCTAGACATTGAGTTACACTTACAAAGAGACAGTGATGAAAAACAGTATGGTACTGGAATAATAACAGAGGCACAATTAGTGGAATAGAACTGAATCACCAAAAATGAACTCACATACTTGGTTAATCTATAAAAAAGAAAGAAATTAAAAAAAAAATAAAAAAAAATACAATGAAGAAAGGAAAGTCTTTAGTAAATGGTGCTGAGAAAATGGACAGTTACAGGCAAAAGAATGAAGCTAGTCTACTCTAATACCATCCAAAAAAAAAAAAAAAAAAAACCCAACTCAAATTGGACTACAGACTTGGACATCAGACCAGAAACCATAAAATTACTGGAAGACAACATAGGAAAGACATTCCATAAGATCAGCCTTTGAGAATTCTTTGGAGATTCAACTCCAGCATCAAGGGAAACAAAAACAAAAGTAACAACTGGGACTTTTATTTCAAACTAAGGAGATTCTTCACAGCAAAAGAAAATATCACCAAAACCTAAAGGAAACCAACTAACCGGGAGAAGATATTTGTGTTCTGTATTTTTGACAAAGACTTAATATTCAAAATATACAAAGAACTTATAAAACTCAAATAACAGAAAAGCAAGCAATCCAATAAAAAAAAATGGGAAGAGGAACTGGAGAGACCTTTTTCTGAAGAGGATATTATATGGATGGCCAACAGGCACATGAAATGATGTTCTTCCTCCCTGGTTATCAGGGAAATGCAAATCAAAACAATGAGATTATCACCTTATACCTGAGAGATTAGTTATTATCCAAAATTCTGGAAACAAATGTTGCCAAGAATGTGAAGAAAAGGGAACACTTTCACACTGCTAGTCAGAGTGCAAATTGGTACAACCCCTATGGAAAACAGTATGAAGATTCCTCAAAAAGTCGACGATGGAAATCCCATACAATCCTGCCATCCGACTTCTGGGTATTCACTTGAAAGATACAAAAGCACTAATTCACAGAGATTTATGCACCACATGTTCACTGCAGCCCTATTCACAAAAGCTAAGAACTGGAAACTACCTAAGTGCCCAACATCAAACGAATGGATAAAGAAGATGTGGAATATATACATAGTGGAATACCACATGGCTCTTTAGAAAAGCTAAAATCCTGTCATTTGAATCAATATGGATCGATCTAGAGGGGATTATGTTAAGTCAAATAAATGAAAAGAAAGAGAGATACCAGGTGACATCACTCATAGGTAGAATGTGAACAGAAGAACAAAGGAACAAACAAAACAAAACCAACCCTTAGACACTTTCAATAGAACTGAGGTTACCAATACAGATTATGATGGGAGGTTAGGGGTTGGGACAACTGGTGCCAGAGTCCACTGGACAATGGTGAAGAACAATTGATTTGGTGAAGGGTAGGGTGTGTTACAATGTTTCTGAGGAATGGGGAACTACACATAGGGGAAACCTACACATATGAGTTTATTTTAATCTATAAAACAAAGTTACTGCAATAAAACACTAAAAAAGATGAAAAACCCCACAATGAGCTATCACCTCACCTAGAGAATGGTTTATATTAAAAAGACAAGAAACGACAAATATTGGAGAGGATCTGGAGAAAAAACAGTATCTCCTTCATTGTTGGTGGGAATGTAAATTAGGGCAACCTCTTTGGAAAATGTGGAGATTCCTAAAAACAAACAAACAAAAAAACAATGAAACTTCCATGACTCAGCAATCCTATTTCCCATTTTTAGGCATATAATCAGAGAACACAAAAGTACTAATCAGAAAAAATAGAGGCACATTTATGTGCATAGTAGCACAATCCACAATAGCCAAGATATGGAAATAACCTAAATGCCTGTCAACAAATGACTGGATAAAGAAGCTATGGCATATATATGCAATGGAATTCTTTCCAGTTGCTAAAAAAAGATGAAATTGTACCCTTTGCAGCATGATGGAACTGGAAAGGCTCTTATTAAGTAAATTAAGTCAGAAAGAGAAGTACAGGATGGTTTTACTTATATATGGAGTATAAAGAAATAAAACACATTAACAGATGAATATCAACAAAATTCACGGGACACAAAACTGAGACTACTCTGGGAGAGAGAGGAGAGAGAGAAGGAAGGAGAAAACAAGATGAAACTCTGGTGGTGGGTATAGTGTGAAATACATACAGACTTAAATGCAAATTTAGTATCCTAAAACGCATATGCAAGGTAAGTAAAAGAAGTAATGAAAACAAAGATACATGGACTTCTGAGAGCAGATTAAAGGAGTTTCAGATTAGTCAGCCAAGTTATGCCTTGAGTAGGTATAAGAATTATAATTAACCTATTTTCATAACTGATTTGATTTTCAGAGCTTATCTACCTATGGAGATTTTCCAAATCAGGCTTATGTGTTTGCCTGAAAATTGAAATGCGAGGGCACAAAGCTGAATATAATACTTTGAGTATTAAACACATTCAAATGTTGAGCTAAATAGAAATAAAGTTAACTTGAATAATGTTAAGTCATTATAAATATGATGATAATATAATGGATATACTATTGGACTGGAAATGAAAGGAGTCCTGTGCTAAGGAATGGAATAGGAGGCTTGAACTACCAAGGAGAGAGGAGGGAGTATTCACATGACCAGATTACTTTATAAGGCCAAATCTTGCCTCTAGATTTTTGTCCTGCCTTTAGATAGGTTTCTCTGATAAAAGGGTATTGCTAAACTCCATATTCAAGTATCTATGATAAGGGCAACAACTTTTCTTGAGACCCACGGGGTCTCAATTAATCTTTAGCCCTACATACTAAGGTGACATGTGTTAGAAAAAGCCTAGTTTGGAAATCTTAAAAAAGGCCTATCTGGACTTCTATTTTTTTCAAAGGAAAGTTACAAGTAGAAATGAAGATGAGTAAGCAGACAGGCAGGAAGAAAGAGGAAGAAGAAGTATATGATTTTACTTCCAGTTTAGTAATTCACATTGGTTGCTTCCCACCCAGACCCAGGACTTGAACCCAGGGAGTTTTCAGCCTGCATTCCTTTGGAGACAGTTGACCTAACTGCTGCCCAGCCAGCAAATCTGAACATTTTGGAAAAGATCGATTCCACAGTTGGGAAAAGGAAAGGGTCGAAGACAGGCTACAAGTGAAACAAGGAGCTAGAGAAACTTCATTTTTGCTGGTTACTCTGTGAACCACAAAGTCCTGAGGTCCCCGCTTTCTAGATAATCCTCAGGCAGTGAAACAGAAACTTTAGACCCACCCAGTGAGACCTTGGCTGGAGGGGTTTCTGTTAATCTGCTGAGACCTAGGAAGAAGTTAAATGTCAAACAAGATACCTTAAGACATTTAGGGTGTGATGTAAACCACTTACGTTTAGGGTGTGACCTCTACTTATGTGGACCCTTTATGATAATCACTTGTTAAACTTATGAAGCTATAAATATCCTGTGCTATTCGGACCACATGATTTGAGTGTTTTACTCCTTAAAATTCATAATTTCTGGCATGTCTCTTTGATCTCTTGGTTACTTTGCAACACAAGTAACAAGCTTTACTTAGGGTAGGAAAAAGCTAAGCATTCTTCTGTACAAAAGAGTTTTTTTAGTTCAATGCATTATCTTAGAAGTCTTTGTTTTTTTTTCTTGCCTTGTCATTTATCTAAAATGTGGGATAAACTACTGGAAATAGTTTTCACTCTATGGTACTTCCAAAAATCCAACAATGTATTATACTTCAATTATACCATATAATTTTAAAACATCTCCAAACATTTTTAGATGAATGATATTGAAAGTTCTGCACTGAAAATAAGAGGATGACTGCCAAGTACAGTAGAGATTAGAGATTAATAGAAAAGATGCATTTTCATAGTTCATAGTGACATTACTGACAGAATAAATAAGGAAAGGCTCACACTTCAGAACCGTGTTCTGAGAAGTGAGTATTTTCCAGTAGAGAAAGAGCTCTTTTAAACAATCTGGGAAGAACATAAACTTAATTTAAGTGGTATTTGTTAGGCTGGCCCAGAAGGACAAAATGGCAGCCCAGAAGGACAAAATGACGGCCATACCCAGGAAAAAGGAAGCTGACGAAACCACACCTGGAATCACAGGACCAATCACCAATCGCAACGTATGAAGCCCACGAAATTCTTCTGCTTAAAGATCGCGCTTCCCTTTGTTTGGGGCGCGACTTCCCCGGCCCTCGTTCTGGGGACCGGAGAACCTCGCCCGGGTGTGCAAACCCCAATAAAGCCCTGGCTATTCGACTTTTTGTCTAATTGACTTTCTTTCCTCGTGGAGCTCAGAAAAAACCTTTCAGTATTAAGTCTTATAGTGAAAAATTTAACTGTGAATTATTCACACAAATAATAGGCTTGACACAGGACTTTTGTATATATATTTGCTAAAAAAGATGCTATTGAAAAGTAGATCAATATCTTAACAGTACTAACCTATGAAATACTATATCATCCTCATGGTTAGTTTAAAAAATACACACACACACACACACACCTCACAGAGCCTTTGCACTATGATAATAAAACCTGAAATTTAGTTCTGTGATAAGGAAAAGTGTAGAGTGACAATTTCCATTCTCAATAATTACACATGTACACACACAGCGTAGAAAAGGAAAAGAAAAAAATGAATGAAACACAGAAACAGTCTAGTTAAAGCAAAATAAACCATTCAGGAAATTAAGAAACACAGATGACCCAGAAACATTTCCCAAAATCTGTAGGATACATTAATTGCTGAGATATGGAATACGCTTTCAATATTTTAAATGTCTGTTACAAAACATCTCAAACTAATTTTGAATTCAAGTACAGAGTTTTAAAAGCAAAAAATACTTTTAATGTAATTAAGAGTCACTTAAAAAGCTACAGGATGAAAAAAAATCATCTGTAAATAAGGAAATTTTAATAAACATTCCTCCAAAAGAAATTAATACCAAATAATACCGACTTGCACAAGGTCAGGATGTGAAGAGGAAAATAGTCTAGAAGAAGCATTGAGGAAAATCATTTTAAACTGTCCATCTTCCCCAGATGTTTACATTTCAATTCCAAGCCCTAGCTAAGCCTCAAATGTTACTATATTTGTAGCTATAATAGCCACCACAAAATCTTAGTATACAATGCAAAATTTCATTTTAAATGTTTCTGCTTATTCTTACTACATAGGGTTAATTCAATAAAGTGCTGTTAACCAATACTTGATTATTTACTTAGAATTTTCTAAACCTAAACTCCCACAGAACATAAATCTTAATCTTTATCATCAAACCAAAGTATAGTGTGTTAGATTAAAAAAGAGTATATTCAATCCAATCAAAAAATGGGAGGAGGAATTGGAGAGACACTTTTCAAAGAGGATATACAGATGGCCAGCAGGCACATGAAATTATGTTCCTACAAACTGGCTATCAGAGAAATGCAAATTAAAACAACAATGAGACATCTATCACCTTATACCTGAAAGGCTGGCTATTATCCAGAAGTCTGGAAACAACAAATGCTGGCGAAGATGTAGAGAAAAGGGAACTTTTTTGCACTGTTGGTGGGAGTGAAAACTGGTACAACACCTATGGAGAACAGTTTGGAGATTCCTCAAAAAACTGTAGATGGAAATCCCACAGGATCCTGTCATTCCACTTCTGGGCATCTACCCAAAAGATACAAAAGCACTCATCTGCAGAGATGTATGTATCCCCATGTTTACTGCAGCCCTATTCACAATAGCTAAGGACTAGAAATTACCTAAGAGCCCAACATCAGATGAATGGATAAAGAAGATGTGGTACATATACACAATGGAAAACTACACAGCTCTTAGAAGAAAAGATAACCCTGTCATTTGAATCAACATAGATAGAACTAGAGGGGATTATGCTAAGTGAAACAAGTCAAAAGAAGAAAGATACCAGATTATCTCACTTATAGGTGGAATGTGTATAGACAAAACAAAGGAACAGATGAAACATAACAAACTCTGAGATAACCTCAACAGAACTGAGGTTATCAAAAGGGAAAGGGGTATGCAGGAGCAAATGGCCGTGGAGTCTACTGGACAATTTGGAAGAACACTTGATTTGGTAGAGGGCACGGTGTGTTGGAATATATCTAAGAAATGGGTAAGCTATACATAGGAAATTATTTTAATGTGTAGAATTATACAATAAAAAGTAAATTTTAAAAAAGAGTATAAAAGTATCCTATGATGATACATGACTTTAAAATAACAGGTAGTTGAAGACATGGTAGATGCCTACAGGCCTGTCTCCATTTTCTCCAAAACTAACTCAGAACAAAAAGAGGAAAATAACTGCATATAAACCACATTCTCACCCTAACTACAACACAGAATGCCTAAAACTTCAAATTAATATTAAGCAAAAAGAGAAAAAGCAACAAATCCCAATGAGCTCTCTCATGTTCTGTCCCTACCTTTGCCAGGCCTTCAGGATTTGTGGTGAGTAAAGGCAGACTAAGAAAGTCTGTCAGGAAGAATAAAGAAGGGAACTATCACTAGGTCTAAAGGTTGATCTAATAATGCCATGAGGAAAGCTAATTCCGAAGAGACATTAAAGAAAAACTGATTAGATCAGGGCAATGACTATAGGGAAGGGCCTTCAATTTAAAACATGTGTGATTTGGCATGACCTGGTGCTCAGCAATTTAGCTCACCAAGTCATGGTCCAAATACATACCAACATCCTTGGTTTAAGACACAGGGCCCAGGGAAACAACCAGGATGAACTAAAGTGCTGCTTCCTTTTTCTTCCTTCCTGCCTGCCTGCCTACTCACCCACATTTCTGTTTTTTCCTTTCCTTTAGAAAAATGCATGTTACTGGAAAAGGCTGTCTCCAAAATCTGCAGTTTCTAAGGGAGAAAAACTTAAACAATATAATTAGTAAGCTATATCTTATGAATATATATCAAACAATACACAACAATAATAGAGAATACATTTTTTCCTCATGTCCTGGAATATCAAAAAACTAGATTATATATTAGATCAGAGGAAAACATAAAAGAGAAATAGTACAAACAATATAAAACTAGAAATTAGTAAAAACAAAAAAAAAGTCCTACCACTTAGAAGTAAAGAGAAAACAGGAAAAGAGGAAAAATAAACTGAAATAATTTACTTTAAAAATGACAATGAAAATGCTATTGGAATGCAATGGATGCATGTGAAGCAATGATCAAGAAAAAACACACAGAACTTAATTAATACATTTGTCAGTCAAAATTGAAAGAAAAGTGCACCCTGGTAGAGTAGCAATTGGGCACAGTCCACATACATCCCAAGGTCTCAGGTTCATGTCCCAGGGCTGGCAGGAACAACCAAGATGAACAACTAAATAAAATAAAGCATTTCTTCCTCCACTCTCTTCCTGCCTAACTGTCTCTGCTTACCTTAATTCCTGCCTGCCCCTTTCCTTAAACAAGAACTGAGTTAAATAATAGGATATCCAGATGGTGTGGCAGAGAATTGCTTGGTGGTACAGAGAAAAAGAACACATATTGGAATTATGTATAGAACATTATAATCACCCATCATTGAATTTTAACAAAACAAAAAATACAGGCACACTCCTATGGCTTAGATGACTAAGGTAGCTAAGGCACAGGTCATGAAAAGTCCATGGACCCTAATTTGAGACCTGGGACTGGTGCTAAACACACACACACACACACACACACACACACACACAATATAGAACAAAATAGAAACTGAAGCTACTTTTGTAATACAATAAAATATACATATTAGTTCTAAATGGAGAAATACCATAGGCATTTTCACTAAGAATAGGAAGAATGCAAAAAAATCTACTGGTTCCACAAATATTCAACATCATATGCTAGATGCCAGTTAGTGCAATTAGATAAGAAAATGCAATTACATATAAGAGTTGGTAAAGAAGTATAATTTCTATTTAAAAATACGATAGTATACCTAGAACTCACATCATTTCCCAAATCATGGCATTATTGAAATTTGGGAGTCATAATTCTTGAGGGGTTGTCCTGCGTAATGTAGGATACTTGGCAGCATCTTTGGTTTTTATAATCTAGATAACAGTAGCCATCCTTACCCAGTTATGACAATAAGATATCTATCTAGACATTAACAAATGTCCCTAGGGAGAAAAAGCAGGCTAATATAATTCTTAAAATAAGTGGCTGAAGATCACTGTCTTAATTAATAATAGTTAAATCAAACAATAACAAATTTCAGTAAGCAGGTCACAGCCTTCATATACATAAACAATAACTAATTAGACGACATAATGGCAACACAAACCTCAATTACAGTAAAACAAAGATTAAACTGTAAGGAATAAACAAAAAATGGGCAAAAACTAAATGAGGAAAACTTAAAACATTTCTGAAGAGTCAAATGAAGGCTTTCCAGGGCATTCCTTTTTATTTTTTTTTTTATTAAAAGGAAAGGTACACGCAGGAATGAAGGTGAGTAGGTGGGCAGATAGGAAGAGAGAGGAGGAAGTAGCATTTTGTTCTTATTTAGTTGATCTCATTGGTTGTTTCCCTCTGGACCCTGGACACAAATACAGGAGTATGTGGGCTGTGCTCCTTTGGAGGTGTGTGACCTAACCACTACTCCACCAGGGCATGCTCAAATGGGATTGTAATGGACTTTGGCAAGTTGTCCTTAAAATGAATATAAAAGAATGCCCAAGATACCTTAAATTTTAAAAAAAGCTAAGAAAACTTGCTCTAACATGAAAACTCATTACAAATTTTAATACTTAAGAAAGCACAGTATTGGCCCAAGTACAAACAGAACAATGAAAAAAATTTTAAAGTTCCCAAACAGATTCATGTAAATACAGATATTTCATATATGACAGATATGTAACAGATCAGTAGAAAAAGGATGACATCTTAATAAATGGATCTGGGACATTAGCGTACATAAGGAAGAATTAAAGTGGATTCTACACAAAATACAAATATCAGCTCTAACTAGATTAAACACAGTGTAAAAGGCAAAAATTCAGCTGGCAAGAGAATATATGACAACAAAGTAGGAAAGTTTTTAAGAGAGAAAGGAAGGGAGAAGAGGAAGAAGTACTTTAAAGGAAGGGAGGGAGGAAGCGAGGGAGTGACGGGGAGAAGGAGAAAGCACTTTTATTTCTGGTTATGCTCCAGGGCCCTGGGTTGGAATCCAGATCCTTGGGCTTTTCATGGTCCATGCACCAACTGCCAGCTTAGCTATCTGAGCTATCAGGGCATGCCTGGAAAGACTTTATTTAATAATACAAAAAATACAGGCTTGGAGAGAAGTGGAAGTGGTGTCACCATTTCTTTTCTCTCCAGGAGAAAAGAATTTTTGGTGTAGGAGTCACATTGCTCAGACTCTCCAGGTCTCAGGGCCTTAGTGATCTGGCTATGTTGGTATCTTTTCCCAAAAAGCCATTTTTATCTTCCTGAGTATAACAAAGTAACAGAAAAACTTGCTTTAATGACAAATACTTGCAGGAATCAGTGACCTTTCCTGATAATGGCTGTGAACTTTACTCTGGAGGAGTGGACTTTAATGGAACCCTCTCTGAGAAACCTGTAAGAGATGTGATATTGGAGAACTATAAGAACTTGACTTTAGTAGGGTATCATGTATTCAAACCCAATGCGATTTCTTGGTTGGAAGAAGATAAAAGAGTTGAAGACAGTGTAGAGAGGAGTCCTTCAAGAATGTAAAATGCAACTGAAAATGTAAGACTTATAAATTCAGAATATTCATTTTGAGAGAAAGATATTCAATCAGATAGAAAGGGAAAAGGAATTTCCAGCACTGGAGTCATGTGGCTCATATCCTCCAGTTCTCAGGGACTCAGCAATCCAGCTGTGTTGGTGAAAAGATGGTGTTGGAAAGGGTGGTGACTGGGTTTTTGATAGTGACCTTCTCTGATGTGACTGTGAACTTCACCCAGGAGGAATGGACTTTACTGGACCCCTCTCAGAGAAAACTATACAAATGTGAAGCTGGAGAACTACAACAATCAGAACTCACTGGAGTACCATGATCAAACCCAATGTTATCTCTTTGTTGGAACAAGACAAAGAATGGAGGACAGTGGAGGAACGAGTTTTCCAAGAATGGGAAATGCAACTGAAAAATCAAAGTCCCTGCATTCCAACAGTTTTATTTTGGGAAGAGAATATCTGACAGGATAAAAAGGCAGGGATGAATCATCAGAAGGTAGACACAGTATGAATTGTCAGCAATGTAGAAAAGACTTCAGTGAGTATATCTGTCTGAAAGCATACTGGAGAAGTCAAAATGAAGGGAACTCTAAGAAGGATTATCAGAATGGAGAAAGCTTCTTCACTCTGGAAAAAGTGAAACCTATACTGGAAAAGTCTTCATGAAGTCACCGAAATTACTGAACACAAAAACACACACAGTGGAAAGCTCTTTTTTATGAGGAATGTGGAAATTCTTTTAAAAACCTCTCATACCTTTGCATTCACAATCAAATTCAAACTAGAATAAAACCTTATAAATATATGGAATGTAGAAAAGGTTTAAACATTCTGCACAACATTCACCTGCAAAACCATACTTCAAAGAAACCTTACAAATATAAGAAATATGAGGAAAGTTTCACACAATCCTCAGTCCTCAGTGATCATGTGAAAACTGACATCAAACAGGAGATTTTTAAAAGCAATAAATGTGAGAAAATATTTGCTACATCCTAGTTTACTAATAAGCATTTTAGATCCCACACTGTAGGGAAGTTTCAGTGTGATACATATGAGAAAACACTTACTAATTCCTCCTAGCTCACCATTCACAATCAAATTCTCACAGGGGTGAAAGCCTATGAATGTAAGAAATGTGGGAAAGCCTTCACTCAATCCTCTATTCTTAGTTCTCATAAGAAAATGTACATAGGAGAGAAAGCTTTCAAATGTGAGACATGTGGGAAAACACTGGCTACTTTCTCAAATCATCATAAACATTAACAATTTCACACTGGAAAGAAGTTTGAGTATAACAGATGTGGGAAAACATTTAGACTCTTCATATGTTACCATTCACAAGCACATTCGCCCTGGAGAAAAACCTTTTAAGTGTATGAAATGTGGGAAAGTCTAGTTTGTCTTTTCTCTCTGGACATTTTAGATCTCACACTAGAGAGAAATCCTATGAGTGCCAGAATTGTGGAAAAAATTTTATACATTTGGCACAACTTAAGGCTCACATGCAAAGCTACACTGAAGAGAAACCCTATATAAGTAGAGAATGTGGGAAAGTCTTTACTCAGACCTCTAATTTTTGTATTCATATTAGAAAACACACAGGAGTGAAGCCTTTTAAATATGAAATATGTGGGAAAGTCTTTGTAACTTCAAATCTTACTATGCATTTTAGATCTCACACTGGAGAGAGGTCTCCTAGGAATATATGTGAGAAAACACTTAACACCTGCATATATTACCATTCACCAGCACAGTCACACCAGAGAGAAACATTGTAAATGTAAGAAATGTGGGAAAATCTTTGGTAAATCCTCAGACCTTATTATTAAAACTAATCATAGGTGTGCCCTGGTGACCTAGAAGTTTAATACACCAGGCATAATCCACATACATCCCAAGGTTCCTGATTCAAGACCTAGTGCCAGGGAAAACAACCAAAATGAACAACTACATAAAATGAAGCACTTTTTCCTCCTCTGCCTGACTGCCTGCCTACTCGCCTTCATTTCTGCCTGCACCTTTCATTTAAAAAAATCTCACTTCTTTTTAAAAAACAAATACATACAGCTTTTTAATTTTGAAAAATGTGAGAAAGCCTTTGCTACATCCTAATAAATTAGTAAACATTTTAGAACTAGCACTGGAAAGAAGGCTTAGAAGGTAAGGAATGTTGGAAATATTTCAAGTTTTCCACTTCCTTTGATATGTGAAAACTCACCCTGGAGGGAAATTCAACCAATGTAATGAAAGTGATAAAAGTATTAAATGATTTCACTTCACTGTGAAGGTATGAAATGACCACTCTGGTTCTATTTAGAAAATGATAGGAAATTCTAAAAGACATCAAAATCTCAACACAGCAAACTACTCACTATTAAGCTATAGTTTTAATAAATAAAGCCCTTTATTGTTTCCTCACTGAAATATATACTTATTAAGTGAAGGAATTCATGCACTGAAGTGAATTTCTTTTGATGCAGAAAAACTGTAATTCTACTGTATATTTGTCCATTTGTGATCTTGCTGTGGAGAAAAACAGAATATGAGTTGTCATAAGAATTAATAAAATAAAAATCATTAAATATTGAAGACTGATAAAGTATAGTACATTAAAAGCAACTTTAAAATGCAGCATAAAAGATATTATAAAAGACCATATCAAAAACAAGAAAGTGAAAAGGTCAATCCAGAGAGGAACAAAATAGTTGCTATTCATGTAACTATCAAAAGACTCACAGCCAGACTATACTAACAGTTCCTTACAGAGAAAAACAAATATCAAAAGGAAAAATAGCAAGATAAATTTAAACGGTCATTAGACAAATGAAAAGATATTCAACAGTATTTTCAAGAGAACACAAATTAAAATTCCTATTAGATACCATTTTATACCCTACAGACTGGTAAAACAGTACAGTAAATAGTACTGGTAAAATATACAATATATGTAATAAATATATGTAATATATAATATATTGGCAAAGATGTGAAGCAATGGAAACTCTTATACTTGGTGCTAGAACTGTAAATTGGCTTAATAAAGAAAAATTTGACATTATCCTGAAAAACTGAATGATAACTTTAAACCTGGTATTTCACTCTAGAAATTAAAAGATACTCAAAGATACACAGAGGTTCATAGCACCATTGTTTGTGATAAAAAAAATAAGTAGCAATGCAAATGTTCATGAGCAGTTTAATGGATAAAAATGACATTTATTACATAAGGGAATACTGTTAACAGCAAATCCTCACTTAGCATCTTCAATAAGTTCTTGGAAACTGCAACTTCACGTGGAATGATGTATAATAAACTTATTGTGGGGTGGGTTCTTGTGTTCTTGAGAAGATTTATCACACTTGTGGAACATAACAATTTCCCCAGAACTCAGGAGAAATAAAGCAAACAGAAGTTTTATTGGCAAAGAAGCAAAAAGAAAATAAGGGTGGAAGGTGGGTTGCATCTCCTCTGTATAGTGATTTCTCATAGCTTAATAGCAGACCACTCCCCAGAGTAATTCTATAGAAAAGCAAACCCAGTGCTGTATGATTTGACAATAGTTAGGTTCTGAAACAATTAAAGACTTTTGAAAAGTAATGGGGATTTTCTCCCTCCACCTCCACCTGAAAGACACCACCTGACAGACTTCCCAATAAGAGGGAAAACAGGATTTGACTTACAAAATTGTATGGGTTGCTAGAAAGGACAGAGGAAAATAAAGAAGTCCTAGCTACATCCCATTCCAGAAAGTGATAAACTAGAAACATGAGATGTAATGTTCTCCTCCTCTCTGATCTAAGGAAATCCCATTAAAACTGAGACACCAGTGAGCTTTCTCCAGGAAGAGCACAACTACAATAGCTTCATTTTTTACCTTCCTCTATAATTCCTCACTAGCTGACAGACATGGAGGCAAAGTCTTACTGGCAAAACAGCAAAGTGAAAAGAAGGGTGAAAGATTGGCTAAGTGCAAAGTGGCAAAGTAAGAGTGAAATATGAGTAAAGTGTGTAGTAATCCATTTTGTGTGTGTGTGTGTGTGTGTATACACTTCACAACTTCTTTATACATTGACTTTGGGCACTTAGGTAGTTTCTAGTCCTTAGTTATTGTGAATAGGGCAACAATAAACATGGGGGTGTTAAATCTCTGCAAATTAGTGTTTTTGTATCTTTCAGGTAAATAACCAGAGGTGAGATGGAGGGAGATGTGGGATTTGCATAATCAACTTTCTTAGTTACTATGATAAAAAATACTTCTGAAATTAAAAAAATATAAAAATAAATAGAAATAAATGAACTACACCATACACAACAAAGACAAATTTACAAATAAGTGCCAAATAAAGGTAAGACCCAAAAGAAAACACAATTATGTTTCCTTTTTTTGGCATTCAAAAAGATATTATGCCATATTGCTTAGCAATGTAAAAAATAAAAACAAAAATTGAGAAAAGGATCATTACAAAAGTCATAATAGGAATCATCTCTGAAGGGAGAGAATTGTGATAGGAACAGAACACAGGGAAATAGAGGTGAAAAGATCTTTTAAGGGGCTGGCAATGTCCTAATTCCTAATATGGACAGTGAATCACCTGGGACTCAATAATGGCTCACTAAAGTGAACTTTTGTTTTCTAAATAATTTACTTCAAAATAAAACATTTCAAATAATAAGATAATTATTCATTTTAAGAATATCTGCATCCCTTCAAAAATGCTTCACAAGTAGTACACATTAACCTCATAAATACAGTGTTGAAAGAAAAAGCTAGTCATAAATAAATATATATACATATATGATATGATTCCATCTATATAAAGCTCAAAAACAGGCAAAACTAATGTGTTTAGTGAAGTACATAATCATCAAAAATCATCAAAATTCTGGATGGTAGGCATGCCCTTGTGGAGTGGCAGTTAGGTTAATTGCTTCTGAAGGACGCAGGCCACATACCCCTGGTCAGAGTCCTGGGTCCTGAGGGAAAACAACCAGTGTGAATAACTAAGATGGAAACAAAATAAAATGCTTCATCCTCTTTATCTTCCTGCCTGTATGCCAACTTACCTTCATTCCTGCCTGTACCTTCCCCTTAAATAAAAGCAAAAAAACTAGATTTTAGGAGAACTGTAAGAAATCTAGATTGTAGAAGAGGACTCTGGTCAAGGAAAAGGAACATGGTGAACTTCTGGGGGAATGGAAATGTTCTTTTATGGCCTGGGAATGGTTACCTATATGATTCACTTTTATAATTATTTTTTGAAGTGTATATAATCTGTCTATATATGTGTGTGGGGGGAACATGTGTCTTTTTATATATTCTCTATCTACATAGAATATTATATACGTGTGTGATTTAGTTTTCAGTGACACCCCAGTATTTAAAATGTGTTAACAGGCATGCTCTGGTGGAGCAGCAGTTAGGTCAATCACTTAAAGGAGCAAGTTACGTTCCCCTGAGTTCAAGTCCCAGGTCCAGGGGGAAATAACCAATGTGAACAACTAAATAAAAATAAAATCAAGATGGCTGCTTCCTCTTCTCTCCCTGCCTACCTGCCTACACACCTGCATTCCAACCTGTACCTTTCCTTTAAAAAAAAATTTAAAAATAAAACAAAATCTGCTAATAGGTTGAATTAATCTAATCATACAACAGAACAAACCTAAATGGCCTATGTGCAAACCTACAGTCAACCATTTTCTCATTTGTAATCTGTTAATCAGTTCATTCATTCATTCTTAAGTCTGTTTGCTTTGTCCATAAAGCTTTAGTTTTGGGATGCATAGCAATAGTACTGGCTAAGTAAGTCTAACTCCAGAAAAGGCTGAGGATAACAGTAGGAAGAGTAAAAATTTTTAAATAAGAAAAATATGAAATATTGATAAACAATAATACATCATGTGCACCATAGAACAGGGTTAGAATACTTTATAAGAAAAGGTCTAAATTTTATTATAATATAGAAATGATATTTGAGGACAGAATAAAAAAATCAATATCAAATAAGAATGTCACCGTGCATTTGCAGAGAACTCTATTTTATAAGTGCTCTAATGAATACTCTTAATATTTGCACAATATTCCATTTCCAGACATGCAAAATGCAGTATATGTAATAAAATATAATAACAATTCCATCCCAGAATTTAACCATGGGTTCATGATTCTGAGTCTTGCTCAACAGCAAAAATTGAATAGCACTATAGGCCAATTTGTAAAAATGATGAACATTTCTGCCAAAGGAAATCTCTTTCTATATAAATAACAATAACAGTGAAATTATTTTTAGTGTTCAAAGCAGCAGACATATTTATAGATACTCCTTTATAACAATCTGTCTATATTTATATTCACTACAGAAACAAACTTGCTAGCTTGAGAGTAATATTAGATATTTCACATATATTTCCCTGCCTCTTAACTTTATTCCTACTTCTATTTATCCAGTTACTTTTTAAAAAAGATTTTCCCCTGCTTACTTGGAGATGTTCTTTTAAGCTTTAAAATTTGATCACAGTAAAATTAGATCACAAATTAAAGTTCTACTGAACATGCAGGTAAGTTTATTTTGTTGTATATTTTGTTTTGTGTTTTAACAAACTGAGGCCTAGAAAGTGAAAGTCTATTCAAGGTAATGTCATCTAGCTGATTAATTCTAGATACCAGACTGTAACTAACTTGACCTTTTTCTGGCCATTAATTTTGAAATCAGTCAGACGCATGTTTGATTTCTGACTTGGCAACTTGCGCTAGGGACAACAACACATGCTGTAAATGACTACGAGGAAGACTAAATGTACAAAAACTTGTAAAATACTAAGCACAGTGCTGAACACAGTAAATTACAAATAAATATTTATTTGAAAGGTATTGTAAGAGGATGGTGCTGAAGGTGATAACTCAAATTAAAAGTGTATTTATTATGTAATATAAATGTCGCTAAAATGTTACATAAATATTTAACACCCAAATAGCTTTCTTTTAATGCATTTAATTAAATTAAAAGACAAAATAAGAACAACTATAAATTTAGACTATTTTGCTATTCTAACCAAGAAATGGACATTTTTTTCCTTCCAATCCAGCTACCATTTCAAATATACAAAATCACTTTTCCATTTACAAGAAATCTTGTATTTTGACTCAAAATCTAGTGTAATAGGGGAAAAAACCCACAAACAAACTCAATTCAAAAATGGGCAAAGGACTTGAATAAATGTTTCTCCAATGAAGATATTCAAGTGAACAAGAAGCACATGAAAAGATGCTCAAGATTACTGGTCATTAGAGAAAGGAAAATGGGTAGTTACTGTTTAAAGGGTACAGTTTCTGTTTGGGATAAAAAAAAATTCTGGAAATGAATAGTAGCAATGTATAGCAATGTAAAAATAATTAATGGCACTGAATGGCATAAAGTGATAGAAAGTGGTGAGTTTTATCTTATGTATGTCACCACAATTAAAAGAAAACTAATCTAAAAAGCTTACTATGAGGAATATAATATAATTTATCATTTATGAGTTAAAATTTATAAAAGGATAGAACCCACCATTTAGTAAAGGATCTGTTTACAAATACAGAATTAACAAAAACCAACAAGAGATAATAAAGCATCTGGAAATAACAATTAGAAGATCCTAGGTCTTAATGAGCTGGAGAAAAAGTTACCAGAACTATAGCCTACTGTAGCTACAGCTTTGAGAGAAAGCTGCCTGACAAGAACTGCTAGGCAGCTGAGGAATGTAGCAACCAAACTAAAAAGAGAACCAAGAAAATATATACAGAGACTTCATTCTCCTCCCATCCTTTGTTACTTGGTCAAACCCTACTGGATACCAGGGGAATGGAGACTGTAATGTGTGGTCCACAGAGATCTGCTTTCGGGGGTATAAAGCAGGGTGGAGAAGGGTGAAGAGTGAACACAGAGGGGGCAAAGGAAAACTAGCACAACGTGACATATTACTTTACTTTCATATTTCTATTTTATCATACAAAGAATTATGTATAACAAATGTCCTATTTAGTACAAAGAAAAAGCTACTGCTGCCACACAAAAAATAGAGAAATTAATGAGTTAAAAAGACAAAAGACTTTTGTTATTGTTTAAAAAGAAAAGCTGCCCACACATCTGAAAACAGGATGAGTACATGATCTATCCCAATAGCCTCAAACACTGAGACAAAGTATAAAGAAAAATAAAGGAATAATATACTACAATATTCCAACAAAAAGAAACTGAAAATTTTCAGGATGATTCTTTAGCAACTTTATCAAGATTACAAAGTTAGCAGTATAATTGCAAACACAAATGAGATCCACTAACTCCTTATCTAATTCTCATCATACACTATAGAAATAAACCCGTAAATATTTAATATTGACGAAATTAAATGTAAAATACTTTTAGATACCTTTATTCATAAAGTTAGACTTTAATTTCTTTCAGAAGAACCCCAAGTTTCCTTCAATAATGATAAAGATTGTGTTGCCTACCCTTTAACCAAAAATATGACATTTCATAAATCTTAATATATTATACACAGTGCTTAAGAGTTGAACAGAGACTTTCATTTGAGCCAAAGAAAATATGAAGTCTAGAAAGACATTATTAATGAGTTAAGAGCCATTTTCCTACAGAGCATGAAATTAAAACTTCTAGGTTAAAAGAGTAATGGGAGTCATCCAGAGCTTTGACAGCTGAATTGCTCCTTCAAAAACTGGGGTATATATGAAGAATGCATACTTCACTGGTCAGGATAACACAAAAAAATCGCTTCCTAAAATGTGTATTAATTATATACAAATAGAAAAAATGCAGAAAAGCAATACAGCAAATGGAAGATAAAACCCATAAAATTATAAATTAAAAATTAATTAGAAGTGCTAATGATAAAAATATTATAAAAGTAAAGACATGTAAAATGGCTTCTTTTGCAAAAACAAAGATATTAAATCAAACCTTTATACAGTTCATTCAAAACTTCCATTCACATAGAAATTTCAGAGAACACTATTATGAATATTACATATACATTACCTAGATGAATAATTAACATTTATTTCACTATATTGGCTTCATCTATTTATTCCTATTTATCAAGCTATTTTTAAAGCAACCCTCTTCAAAGTGACAGACATTAAAACAATTTACACTTAAATACTTTAATAGTATTTTCCTATATATTTGTATATTACCATTTATTCAAATTAACATACTTTTCTAATCTTCTAATATTAGTACATATTCAAACTTCCACAAAGTTTAAAAGTGATTTTTCAGGTACGTGCCCAATCAAAAATCATGCATTATCATTGATTTTTGTCTCTCTAGTCTCAATCTAGAATACTTCCCCACACACAATCTTTTTACCCCTTGCAATCGTAATTTTCTTATTGTGTTAAAATATAGAGAACATGAAATTTACCTACTCCTATTAGAATAGATGTTATTTTTAAAAAGTGTTGTTAAATAACATGTGGAGTAACTGGAATCCCTTTGCATTGCTGATGGGGATGTAAAATGGTATAGCTGTTATGGAAAAAGTGTGGTAATTCCTCAAAAAATTTAACATAGAATTACCATATGATCCAGCTATTCCATTAAAAAAATACTCATAGCAGCATTATTCACAATAGTCAAAAAGTAGAAGCAACCTAAGTGTCCATCAACAGATGAATGAATACACAAAATGTGGTATATACAATGGACTATTATTCAGTCATAAAAAGAAAGGAAATTCTGACACATATTACAACATGGATGAATCTTAAGAATATTATGCTAAGTGAAATAAGTTAGGAGAAAGACTAATACTGGATGATTTCACTCATGTGTGGAATATAATGAAACAAATGAACAAAATAAAAACTAACCCTTGAACTCTGACAACAGAACTGAGGTTACCAGAGGATAAAGGTCTAGGGGTGGGAGTAAAGGTAGTGGGGGATCAATGGACAGCGGTGAAAGGTTATTAGAAATTTGGTGGTGGCATAGCATGATAATAAAATTGATAGACTGAACATGCACTCCTAAAACTTACATTGTATAACAAAACAAAGCTACATTAATAAAAACATTTTTTAAAACAATGTACATATCTACATATATGAAGTATCTAAAGTACAGAAATTAGAGAGACAGAAAGTATAACTGTGGTTGCCAGAAAGTAGGAAGATGGAGTAATTATTATTTAATAAATGTAGAGTTTCACTTTTACAAGATGAAAATAGTTCTGGAGATGGGCACTGGTGATAGTTTCATAAGAATGTGAATGTAATTAATACCATTGAACTGTACACTAAATTGGTTAGGATGCTAAACTGTACATGTATTATACCACAACAACAACAAATAACTTGGGGGGGGGGGAAATTGAAGCAAATTGACACATCCTACAACATGAATGAACCTTAAGGATGTTAAGTGAATAAGTCAGTCACAAAAAGACAAATACTGCATGATTTCATGAGCTACCCACAGAAATAAAATTCAGAGACAGGAAGGAATGATGCCAGACACTGGGGAGAAGAGGAAATTGAGAGTTATTGTTTGATAGGAGTTTTCTCTTTGGGAAGAAGAAAATGTTCTGGAAATAAATGGTGGTGATGGCTGCATAATAATGCTCATATGCTAATCATTTCCCATAAAACTGTATATTTAAAAATGATCAAAACAGTAAATTTTTAAATTGTGGTAAAATATACATAAAATTTACCATTTTAACTACTATTAGGAACAATTCAGTTGCATTAAATATATTCACTGCATTGTATATATCCTGAATTTTCGAAGAGAGCAAGGCAATTGTAGTGTAGTATTTCTCACATTCTAGATTTGTCTAAATGCTTCCTGATAGCATGATTTAAATTGTTTCTCTAGTCTTTATTCCTATAGACTGGAAGTTGCATCTAAAAGCTCAATTCGACAGTCAAATTAAGTACTTTTAGCAAGAACTTGTCATAGAGTATTCTGTATACCTCATGAGCATTGGCTTAGATTTTCTTCTTCAATGTCTTAACTGCCATTAATCCCACTGAAAATATTTTTCATCTCAGATAGTGTAGTTTCCATTTCTGGAGGTTCAACTGTTTTTTTTTTTCCATAACTTCCATGATTCTGTTTTACATGTACAGTCTTTCTAGTTTCTGATCACATGGAATAGTCACAAAAAATTGTTTCAGCATCCCTCTCTATTAATTCTGTCACCAGTGTCACTTCTGTTTCAGATGTGATTTTTTCCTCTTATCATTACGGGTCACATTTTCCTACTCCTTTGCATGCCTCCTAATTTCTGATTGGATGCTAGATATTGTGAATTTTACTTTGTTGGGTGCTTAATATTTTTGCATTCCTGTAACTATTCTTGAAGTTACAGGCAAGATTAAATTATTTGCAAACATTTGCCCTTTCAGATATTGCTTTCAAGTTTTTTAGGTTGAGCAGCACTGAAGTTTAATGCTAATTAGTCCACTAGTGCAAAGCCCTTCTGAATAGTCTACATGATAACCTGTGAAATGTTTTCCACTCTTGCTCCTAGGAAAAACCCCACTATTCCTGCCCTTGCAAAAACTCAAGAGTCTTGTTCTGTCTTCATTCAGATAGTTCTTTTTCTGGCCTCAAGATAGTTTCCTCTCATGTTTGCACTGATGAGTCCTTAGCTGAACACAGAGAAGGATATTCAGTAGATCTCTGAAGTTTCCCCTCCCTGCTCTGTAGATGGGAACCTCTCTCCAGGCAGTAAATCAGCACAATTATAGAGCTTATGTCATTTATTTCCCACCATTCAGGGATCACTCTCCTTGACTGCACAATATCCAAACTCTAGAAAACCAACGTTTTATAAATTTTGATTGCCTTTTTTAGCTGTTTCAGGCAGGAGCTAAAATATGGTTCCATTAGTCCTTCTTCACCAAAAATAGTATTTAAGATCAAATTTTCTGTCTCTTTTATTCCTCCTTGAGAATTATTTAAAATCATCTCTCAAATCATTTCACTACTATATATATTTCAGTATGTCTCTCCAAAAATACTAATTTTCTTTCCACATAATTATGTCACCGTTACATTTAAATTTAACAATAATAATTAGTATCAATTAGTATCATCTTATAATCAGTCTATATTCTAATTTCCCCAACTTCCTCAAAAATTTGTTTTCTTTTAAACAACTCGTTCAAATTCCCTCTAACGCTAGCATTTAATTAATGCTACTCTATGTGGGGTACTATGTTAAGTGCCTGATATCTATTACCTTATATAATCCTCAATAACCCTTGATTATCATAGCCAGTAGATGCCAGAAGATGGCAGAAGTAGGTTTCTTTGATCCCAAAGTCATTGCTCTTATCCATTTGGTCTCACTACTACCTTGGGAATTATTAGGATAGAAAGGCAGATGATGACAATGCTGAAGGTGAAAATCAAAGTCTGAAGCTACTTAATTTAAATGCTATCACAAGTAAAACATGACAAAATTAGCAATGCTGCTTTATTTGAAATACATTATAATATGTAATTATAATCCATTTGATAATTAAAAAAATACAATTTCCAAATATAAAAGCAACTTTCATTTGAAGAAAAGTTCAAATGGTTGAAAGGAAAATTATCACCTGTGTGGGGAATAATAAGGAAAGAGCTTAGTCTAGATAATCAGTGCCTTTGGCAGTAAAACACAAACCTTGGCGCCTGGAATGCTAGGTACCAGCCCAGCGAGGAAAACCTTGGCTGGAGGGGTTTTTGTTAACCTGCTGAGATCTAGGAAGAAGTTAAATGTCAAACAGCTTAAGACATTTTGGGTGTGACCTCTGCTATGTAAACAATTATTGTAAACAACTTCTCTGGGTAATGACAATAAATACAATAATACGCTTGGAGTCAGATATGCTGGGTGACAGTCCTCAGAGGCTTCAACCCCTGACTCTGCTTTCACTCTTAGTTCCTTGTTTTTCTCAATCTTTCATGGTCCCCTTCCTTCAGCCCTGTTCCTAGGACTGAGCCCGGCACACCTGAAACTAGAGAAATTTTAATGATCTTAATTTAAGTTGTAGTTTTCAATTTATTTCCCTGTCTCTACCACTAAACTGTGAGGTATTTAACAAATGGAATGTTTTCCCTCTCTCTCTCTCTCCAGTGCCTTGGTACACAATGAGCAGATAAAACATGTATATTAACATGTGGATGGAATTTTCTACAGATGTTCAAGTCAGTGCTTAAATGCATAAGACTGATAAAAAGTTAGGGTGCAGACAATGTCTATAGGATCTATATATTTTATTTCTATTCTGCATTTTTAAGCAGCTGAAATAGTCTCATTTATTCACGTATTCATCAGATATGTTCTGAGCTTATATATAATACAGGTACTTTGCTGGGTGTTCAGGATATAATGATGAATAAAACTTGTTTCTGACATCAAGAATCACTCAGTCTTATAGAAAATACACACAACCGCTTCGCAAAGTCAGAAAAGTATTTTTGTAAGTATTATGGGAACCACCAAGGAAACTAACCACCTGAGGGTAGAGGGAAATTTTCCAAGTTGAAGAAAAACTAACCAAACTAGTTTAAAGATGAATAGCAGCTCAGAAGCTGAAAGACTGCAGAATGGCAGAGAGGCATTCAAGGTATAATCAAGAGCCTACAGGCAAAAAGTTAAGGCTTGTAGAGGGAGCAAAAAGCAGTTCACTACAACCAGAACATGCACAAAGGACTAGGAAGTGAAGGTAAAGACATAAAAACTAAAATAGAAAGATATGAGAGCTAGATCCTAATGCCCCTTATGTGCCATGCTATGAAATGCTTACTTAAATTCTACTAAAATAGTAGACAATCAAAGTGCTTTAAATTTTAAATGACCAATGTCAAATTATTTTAAAGAGAAATGCAAATATTACTTATATACCTGACATGGATAATGATGATACATATTTCTCAAAGATTATGCTAAAGTTTCACGTTTTTCAGTCAGTAAAACTCACCTTGAACTTATCACTAGTTAGTTTAGGAAAAGTTTATTTGAAAAAACTGATCACTGTTAGTCAGGGGGTTGGGGGAGATTAACCCATTACTAGTTATTTAGCTTTTTCCAGAAACAAGGCTAAAATACATATCCTCCCAATGCAGCAATTTAACTTACCAATGCCAGATTATTAAGTATCTTAATGTCAATCACTTCTTACAGTTGTTTGAATCCATGGTAGCCTTTTTTAGTTTTCAAGTAACATTCTAAACTGTATCTCTTGTAACTATTGTTATCTACCGTATCATTTTCTCAAAGTATTACTTCTTATTCACAGGAATATTACCCTGACTTTATCCTTAAAAACAAAAGCAAATCCATTTTTGTCTACTAACAAAAATCATAAATTCTAATCTGAACTTCCAAGGTAGTCAACACCTACCTCCCCATGTATAGTAAAAAACATGCTACCCTTCATTAATAGTATTTGGATAAAACTGTCTCAATGCATCCCCCTCAGCCTGACAATTATCATACTTGAATTAGGTAACCTTTAACTACTTGGGGTACACCCCACTAGTAATGGTGCAGTTTTCTGTTTATTGCTACACATGCAACGAGGAATAAAAAACTTGCTAAAAACAAGACAAACTAAAAGAACAATCTAGCTCATTCCTCAGACTACGTAGTTTTAACTCCCCAAGACTAAACATTCTGAAATTAGAAAAATAAAAGCCTTTTAGACATTATTTTTACTATTATTAAACAATTATATTTATCAGAACCTTACATCAAAGGTACTTGGCATACATTAATTTAATTAATCTTCATCAGTCACTCTATGAGATAGGTATTATCATTTGTTTTGTAAATGGAATAAACTCAGAGAGATTAAGTAACTTACTCAACATCAAGGTGTGATGGAGTTGGGATTTGTTTTCATTTGTTTGTTATGAAGAAAAGGTATAAGCAAGTGAAGGCAAGTAGGCAGGCAGGCAGGAAGAGAGGCAAAGAAGCATTTTTTTTGTTTTGTTTTTTTAAATTTAGTTGTTCATCTTGGTTGTGCAGCCTGACCCCGGGTCATGAGCCTGGGTCCTTGTGTTGTATGTGGACTATGACTGGCATACTTAATCACTAAGCCCAGGGAGCACCAGATTTTAAAATACAAATCTATCTAAAGTCTGTGTCATCAATCTTAACAAATGTCCATTGAATTGAGCTAACATTTCTTTTACTCAGAAACAAGACAGTGAATGTTTAAACCACTCAAAACATAATGAACCATCAAAATAATACATAAAGACACAGAACTAGACATTAAAGCTAAATATATACATATCTGTATATGTGTGTGTGTATTTATTTGTATATATACATTTAAAGGAAAGGTGTTCAGGCAGGAATAAAGACAAGTAAGCAGGCAGGCAGGCAGAGAGAGGAGGAGGAAGCATCTTTTATTTTATTTTTATTTAGTTGTTCATATTTTCCCCTACACCAGGAAGTTGAATCCAGAGGTATGCGGCTTGCTCCTTCGGAGGCAAATGACCTAACTGCTGTTCCACCAGGGTGCATCAAGTTTACTATATTTTTAAAGTTAACACTCTGCAGCAGCACCTAATGAAAAGTATAGTGATTTATTTTTCATACAATGCTCAGAATGAAGTGACTTCTTTACTAACAGATTTTTAAAATATGGAATAACTAAAAGAATCAAATAATCATTTTCACTACAAATATTTAAATATTTAAAACATTTTATTCACTATTCATAAACTGTGGTTTGTTAATTAAGTTCACCCACAGTAATAACAGTATTTATCAATTTTGATTTTAACAAACTAGCTAAATATATATCTGTAGCTAGAAAGGCTGGAATTATCCAGAGCGAGGGTACTGTAACACATGTAACATCAATACAAATATATGTACTTGAAAACTTTAATTTTCTAGAGCTATAAATTAATAAGAGTAATAAAAAAGAAAAATCAACACAAATTTTAAAATATATTGGAAAACAAAGCAAGTTGTTAATTAAAAAAGTAAATGCAAAATTATTTTAATGACAACGTTTGTTTTTGCCTGTCAAGCAAGCGTCAATTCTTCTTTCTACAGGAAATTTTTCTTTAGAAACTGCATGCTATCTGCCTTTAATTCACATTGTTTGAAACTATATGCCCCTGTACCCACTCCAAGATGACAGAACATGATCCAGTTCTGGCCCGACATTGCCTGGAAGATGGCTAATGACCCTACTTAGACCAATGAAACTCCCAAGATTATTTGCTGGAATAGCAGAGAAAGGGAAATTCTCTCCTGGAGTTTCTAAGTGTTTATGATGTAAACCTAGTGTTATTAGTACCATCTTTCCCAGGAAGTCTGACTCCAGTCTCCTAACCACTTTTCCACACTAATTTCTAAATATGCAAGGAAAACTAGAGGATACCTGGCAGTAGGGGAAAAGACAAATTAGGATTTCAACTTTTAATGTTAGGTTTTCCATAATGTTCCCATTTTTCAAAAATGAGCATATATTAACATTTATAATAGAAAACAGAAAACATGTAAAAGTACTTCCAGGGTGCATCCTTGTGGCTCAGGCAGTTGAGATGGCAGGGGTGTGGACCATGTAATGTCCAAGGACCTGGGTTCATAGCCCAGAGGTTGGGGGACAACATAAATAAATACATAAGTAGATGCTTCTTCCTCCTCTTTATTCCTTTATTTCTTCTTTAAAGTAAATAAATTAATATATTGCCATTGTGTTCTCTCAGTTATACTCAGATATAACCAATGTCTTAAAAAGTATTAGCAATTTCTTCATAACTTACCAAAGTGAGTAGAATATTTATATTTATCTAAAAAGAAGCAGCTTCTTCCCTTGGTACAAAATCAAACTATTTACATTTTAAATTAGGGGAAAAATTTAAACTTTAAAAAAATTGGTTCTCTTACAAAAATTCTAAAATGTGTATGATACTACAAAAAACCTTGAAAATTCAAAGAATCACAGGAAAAAGAAGATAAATGGAGATATCACACTCAAAGATTTCAAACTGTACTACAAAGCGATATACTGGAATAAAAATACACACATAAATCAATGGAAAACAACTGAGACTCCAGAAATAAATTCACACATATAGGCTCAATGTATTAACAACAAAATAAAAAAGAATAAACAATGGAGAAAAAAAGTCTTTTCAATGAATGGTTGGGGAACTGGAGAGCACATAGAAAAAATGAAACTGGATTACTCACTAACATCATACACAAAATTAATTCAAAATGGATTAAAGACTTGGATATAAAACTGAAAGCCATAAAATAACATAGATGAAAACATATACCACATGTTCCATGAGACTGGGCTTAGAGATGTCTTTGGGTACTCAATCTGGTAGCAAGAAAAAGAAAAACAAATAAGTGGGATTACTTTAACCTAAAAAGCTTCTGCACAGCAAAAGAAGCTATCATCATAACCAAACAATAGCCACCTGAATGAGAGAAGGTAGCTGCACATCGTACATCCCACAAGGGGTAAATATCCAAGATATATAAGAACTCACACAAATCAACAACAAAAAATCCAATTAAAAAATGTGGAGATCTGAACGGACTGATCCAAAGAAGACATATAGGTAACCAACAGGCACACGAATAAATGTTCATCGTCATTTATTATTAGGGAAATGAAAATCAAAATCATAATGAGAGCACACCTTACATCTGTGAGAATGGCTATCTAAAAAAAAAAAAACAGACTAAAAACAAGTGTTGGTGAGGATGTGGAGAAAAGGGAACCTTCTATACTGTTGGTGGGAATGTAAATTGGCACACTTTGGAAAACAGAAACAACACATAACTGGATAAGATGATGTGGCATATATACATAAAGGAATGCTACTCTGTTATTTTTAAAAAGATGAAATCTTGCCATTTGTAACAACATGAATGGAACTAGAGGGGATTATGCTAAATAAGTCAGATGGAGAAAGACAAATACCTGATGATTTCACTCACGTGAAATATAAAGAAACACAGCAAATGAAAAGACAAAAACTAACACTTGGTCTGACAACAGAACTGAGATTACCAGAGGGGAAAGGGGTGGAGTGTGGAAGCAAAGTGTAGTGGGTCAAATGGTCAGTGGTGGAGGACTACTAGAAATTTGATGATGGGCATGGTATATCATACATTTGATGAAGAGTGAGCCTGCACTCCTAAAACTTACATTGTAAATAAAGGTTATCTCAATGAAAGAAAGAAAGAAAGGAAGGTTGGTTTTCTTTTCAACATCAATATAATAAAACTCTATGTGGAAAAAGATACTTAGATTCAGCAAGTACTGAATCATTGTAAAATTTACTCAGCAAGTAAAACTAAAGATTTAGAGTAGCCAAATTAGGTTTAAAATAACTTTATGAGTTACTTTAGTCCTATAATTCTTAATAATATAAGATCTGAAGGGGTCAGTAAAATCTTACAACTATAATTGTTTTCCATAATATTGCATTATAGGGAAAACTATATGCCATTGATTCTTACATACAGTATAGGAAAGTCAGTCTAAGAGGAACCCAGTGGGAACTTCAAAAAATCTACTGAATATAGTAAATGTTCTACAGAGAAAGAAAATGATACATGCTTTTGTTGTCTTGCTTGTACTAGGTCTAATAAGTTTCTCTTTCTCTGTCTCTACAGGCAAAACATTACACCCCTGCATCTTCAGTTTGTTATATTTCTTTGTTTTATTACTAACTTATTTATTTTCCTTCTCTCTGCTGGGCCTCCAACGCAGGTCCTTGGGCTTTACATGGCCTGCACCTTAGCTGCTGAGCTACAGCGGGTGTCAATGTTAATTTGTTTTATAACCCTTAGTAAGAACACTTAGAAGGTGTTAATGACACTTTCTTGACCTAATTAGTTGGTCATAGTGATGTAAATGGAAGACATAATAAGGGGCCTAACAATCGTGATCATAAAGAATAGCTGGAAGTCAGAACCTCCTCACAAATAAGTGGTAATAGATTCTAAAAAGTTTTTAGGATAAGGCAATATTCAAAGAGCTCATTACCTTGTCCACACCTGAAAGACAGTGGGTTGGTCCTCCTGACCAATAACTATCTGTATCTCAAATTGCTGTTATTTCATTAATTTGCCATACCGCTCATTAAAATCTAAATTTTCCTACAGCGATTAACCCCAAACTATTTAATCTTATTTATAAGCTAATTTCTCTTACTGCTAGAATTACTTTCACATGAGACCCCAAAAGATGCTTTAAAATAAACAAAGGTGGGTGCACCTGGGTGGAGTTAGTTAAGTCAATCACCTCTGAAGGATGCAGGCCACATATCCTTGGGTTCAAGTCCTGGCCAGGGGGAGGCAATCAGTGTGAACAACAAAAATAAAAATGGAACAAAGATGCTTTTTCCTCGTCTCTCTTCCTACCTAGTTGCCTAATCTCCTTCATTCCTGCCTGTATCTTTCCTTTAAACAAGCAAAGGTATATCCGAGAAGTCACTCAAACACACCTATTTACAAAATAACAGAAAGAAAATGGGTCTTTCCAGGGACTACAGGGAGAATATTTTACTCTAATCCCTCAGTTAAAACACGGTTATTCTTATAGTCATAAATACTTACAATACTTTTCAGACAACTAAAATGTCAAATAAACCATATACCACATTACAGAGACAGCAACTTAAAGAACAGACCGTGTAAACTCTTCTCCCAACATTATTACATAGTCAATAGTTCTCGGCTCATTCTCAAAACAATTTATGATGAGCCGGAGCGGATGGTGAGAAAGAAACTTGCTAGAATGAGAGCAAGAAGGTACTGAGAGAGATAAAAAAAAAAAAAAAAAGAATAATGCAAGAAGCATGCGCTTTATTTTGCTCCTTAGGTTCCCCATTGATTTTTCACTTATTTTCGTGTCAATGATTAATAATTCTCCCCCATCAGAGATCTAACTGTAAACTCCTCCACCCACTTACAATCACATCCACAAATCCCAAGGGAGCCAGTCACATCTACCTGTGTGTCTCCTGGTCCCAGCATCCGGGAAAGTTCTCCCGGCACAGGAAGAAGGGACCAGGTGAGATTAAGAAAAACGGAGGATGCGAAGCAGGCAGATCTAAGGGCTACTCCCTGACCCCGGAGCTGAGCGCATCAGCGCCAGCCAGCTATCCCGTAGGATCTGAGAAGTCACCAGATCCCGAGCACACAACAGCAGGTCCTGAGGTCAGGTCCCTAAAGCATTTAAGCCCCTTCTCTTTAACCTCCCCTAAATGGCTGTCTTCTCACAACCTTCAGAGTCCAGGACTCACCCGTCCACGCTCCAGCTCCAGCTGCTACTGGGTCAAAGCCGCACACTTTTGACAACCATCGAGACTAAGAAACGCCGGGGTGAGCCTCTAACGCCACCGCCCACCCTCACGTGACTCTCCTAGCCGCTGTGTCTGTCGGGATCGCGGCGAAATGAGTGTGGGAGCGGCTTAGAGGAAAACTTGTGAAGGTGGGCCGAGAAGCACCCCGCCCAGCCTCAGGCCCCGCCCCGGACTCGGGCCCCGCCCCGTCAGCGTCTAGGCGGAAAGGCTGTGGCTCTCGAGCTCTCGGTCTTCTCTAGTAGTACACAAACGCACGCACACGCACGTACGCACACACACGCACACATGGCATAGAAGTCCGCTAAGAGCTTTACTGTGCCTGCTGCCACCACCTTGGTACTCGCTTACGTGTTGGCAAAAGAGAAAGACGTCAGTAAAAAGAAAACGATTACAGTGAGTTGAGAATTACTCCTTTCAAACTGCATCTAGGTTCAGGTTTCTGGTAAAATTTTCCTATTTCCTTCTTTAAATTGATTAAGTTCCTCACTTTATATCCTTATGGGATTTTCAAGGGTTATTGTCACAAACTAGTACTATCGGAGAGTTAAAACTACAAATAGCTTTTCTGTAAAGATGTCGCTATCAGAAGTGGAGATAAACAAAGAGCTGCTTGGAAATAGAATGAAAATATTTTTATGATAATAACATAGAACTTTCAAATAAAAATTTCCTTTTCAGGAACTTCCTTAGAGCCATAGAAAAGACTACAACTGTGGGGGAAAAAGGAAGGCAGACAGAACTATCACTGGTTAAATTGTGAAATCAGCAATACAACTGGACGTTTCTTCTCAGAGGATCCTCTCTCCCTACTAACTTAAGAAGTTTCATGGCACTGTGCTAACACTTTACACAGGACACAGTGCTCGTTTAAAAACACTCTGGGATGGATAATTTTTTTATTTCATGGCAGGTGGGGAAGCAAACTAAGAAATAATGTAGTAAATGCCTACCCGGGGACAAGACACATGATCTGAAGGACATCAAGGTCTGGACTTTTTTTTTTTTAAGGAAAGCTGCAGTCAGGAATGAAGGCAAGCAGGCAGTCAGGCAGGAAGAGAAAGAAGGAAGTGTCTTTATTTTATTTATATTTAGTTGTTCACATTGGTTGCTTCCCCTGGGGCCCAGGACTTGAACTCAGAGGTATGTGGCTTTCCACTTCCGAGGTGATTGACCTAACTGTTGCTCCACCAGGGCGCCCCAAGATCTGGACTCTTAAATAGTATTCTTAAATCTATTGTCCTCTGAATCTTCTTGCCACAAGAGTTAGGAAACTTTGCTGATTTCCTTGTCTGATATCAGAATATACCTTTTCTAAATCTTTCTTCATTTAGAGCCACTTCTCTGAAAAATCCTTACCATTTATTAGTAAGTACTTAGCACGGTATCCTTCCCAGACAACTCTTATTAATTTTGATGATTGCAATTTCAAAGTATGTCACAGATTGCTGTGGAATACTTTGAGGTTCATGGAATCTTAAGTAGCAGTTAAGTCAACTTCCTCATCACACGGAAACAAGACTATTAAATCATCAATACAACAATGTTGAACAAAATCCATTTTTAAGAATTAATGATAATCAATCCTGGCTTTAGTCATTATTTGTTCATATAAAACTAAAAAGCCAGTTGAGCTAGTTATTAACAAATAAAAACATAAATACTGGTCTCAAGCATTTCGGTCTCAGGATCCTTTTACACACTTAAAAATGATTTGGGATCCCAAACAATTTTGTTCATGTGTGTTATACCATTATATCAATTACTTATATTAAAAATTAAAACTAACAATTTTGTTGTTATTTAGTCATTTAAAAAGTAACAAGCCTATTATATAATGGCATAAAACATTTTATGAACAATAACTTTATTTCCCCAAGAAAGAAGAGCAGCATGATTTTACATCCTTGTAAATTTCTTTAATGTGTAGTGTAATAGAAGACAGCTGCTCCTATTTTTTGTTTGTTAGTCTGGTTCAGTTTCACACATTATGTAGCCTCTGGAAACACTATATACTCAGAGAATGAGAGTGATGAAGACAAATAACAGCTTACTATAATTAGGAAAAAAAACTTGAGTTATGGATCATCAGGAAGTGTTTGAGGAACTCCCAGGGATCTTTGGACCACATTTTGAGAAACACTGTTTTAAACCATATAAATCTTTAGGTGCTAGTGTATTTTTGTCTATTTTGGCATTTAGAAAGAACATTAAGTGGAAAGAGGAACAAGATAATCTATAGACAAGACAAATCTTACAAAAAATGTAAGTATTCTTCATTTTTCATGAATGCAGTGTTAAGTTAGCAGAATTCAGGGTCATAAGTGAACACAACTACATTCTGCATTAGAAACAGTCTATGAATCCAATATAGCCTTTCTGTCTACTGTGCAAGGTGGTTCCTGTCACAAGAATATGTAGTATTACTAAAGTCCCGCACAAACTAATCTTCAGATTCCTGAGGTGACCAATAAAATTTGAGGTAAAAATTCTTTTTCATAAGCATGATTGAATACCTACTATATGCAACCTTAATTATAATAAATAATAAAAATTTACAAGCACAGTGTTTGTCCTTGAACAACTTGTACCTTGCACCTAGTATAAATTTATTTTTTTCCATGTTCAATAATTTCCAAATCATTTTGATGATCAAATGTTTTAAGATTATCTGGAGAGATTTAAAAAATATAGATTCCTGAATCACGAGGTATACTGTACAAGTGGACTAGGGCGGTGCTCAGGAATTTGGATTTTTAAAAAGTGACTCAGGTGATTTCCATTTAATGATAAGTTTGGGTATGAATACGAAGTGCATGCAACAAAGAAATGGATTCGATCTTTATCCCTAGTACTGTTAAACATAAAATATGATCTCTTTATTTCATCTTCAGTATTTTAAAACTGTATAATTGTTGGAGATCTGTGTTATATAGAGACGGTAGATATTTAATTTCATTCCTATATATATACTTATTTCAAGTATTTTATATTTCATCTGCCTATATAAAATAAAAATGTATGTGTGCAATGTTACCACCGCAGTTTCCACCAATTATACTGTTATAAAAAGCAAAACATTTTTGCAGCAAGTATCTAACTGCAAAATGAGTTCTTTTATAAAGCTTTGATTCAATTTCTTTAAAATGAATTCAGCGAGATGTCCCATGTTTCATTACATTTGTCATAGGGGTTTCACAGATTACCTTACAGTATTTCAAAACCTGTGCAGTCTTCCATCAGAAATTTTTTTTGAGGATGTATCATACTCAAGCTAACTATCTATAGACTTATGACCCATTTTGATATGAGTGTGTTTTGCTAATAATTGTAGCCAAAATAAATAATCTTCAAGTAAATAAGTAGGGAAAAAATTTCCTTCCTTCCTACCATGAGAGAAAAAATAAACAAATAAATTAGCCATAAATATGATTTATAAAAACAGATATGTATGTATATACATATATATATATTTTTTCTCTTGATTTTATAATTTAAACTAACTTCAAAAATTAAAGACTCCCTGCCCAGATCTGGATTTCTAAATACTTTTCCCATCTAAAGAGCTAAGTCTTCTGGGAGAAAAAATTGATTTCAGGTTAGGAGAGGAAGTTACAAGATAAGCAGAAATAAGGTTGTACTCAAAATAAAATACAAAGTATTCTCTAGTAGCTCAGGCATAGGTGCTAAATCAGCAACTGGGGCATGGACTGTGTAAAACCTAAGGACCTGAGTTTTTGCTCCAAGGCTAAGAGGGGAATAACCAACAATAAATAAATAAATGAACAAATAAGTTAAAATAAAATAGTAACATGTCAAAAGAAGTTAGCTTAAAGGGCCTCACACTGGTCAAATCTGGGATAATAGAGTGTGGAAATGAGAACAATACAAATTATGCTTCATTGAATAAAATAAGAATCCATGAATGAGAGGGAGGGAGGGAAGGAGGAAGGGAGGGAGGGAGGGAGGAAGCGAAGGGGAAAGCTGTTCCTTAAATTAGAAAGACTACCAAGAAATACGGAGAAAGTAAAGTGATGGACTTTAATCTAGGGGAAAATGTTTTATGAGATGCAGCGTATTTTCATATTTCAAAGTAGGTACCAATGAATTGATATTTCTCGGAAGGAAAAATAGTAACTATACAGTGTAGAAACTGGCAACCTTTTGATCTATCATGTGCCTCTTGATGTGATATCCTAAAAAGGACATAACAACACTTGAATTTAATATGAACTGTCATGAAAGACAAAAAAATAAATAAAATAAAGACTGAGGTGCTAATTGTTCCACATTAAAAAGGACAAAAGAATTTGAATATGCAATCTGTTCCATTTTCTGTTTCTATGTGAAAATATCATATATACTCTTCTGAATTCTGTATTTTAAAATGAGTTTATTGAGGTATTGATATAAAATAAACTACTTACATTAAGTGTAAAAATAAAATAAATAAATAAAAGGGACTAAAGAGACTTGACAACTTAAATTAATATATGATCCTAAACTGGAACTTGTATCAGAGGAGGAGAAAATGCTATGAAAGATTAATTGGCATATGCACCATAGATAGGTAAAAGTGGCTCTCATATTTGATAACTATGTGATGGTTATATAAATGAATATCTTTTTTCTTAGTAAATACTAATGAATAACAAGGTAAAGAGGAATTGTATGTGCAGTCTATTATCAAAGAGTTCTGGAAAAATATCTAGAGAGAGAACACAATACAGCAAAATGTTTTTTTAAACATAGTGTTTTATCTAAAATAATTAGTAAGTCGAAGTTTTTTCTATTTTTTAGTTTTAGTTTGCCTCACAGTATTTAAACATTTTTTTAGTTACAAAGGAATGCATGCCCTTGAATTCAAACATTGAGTAGCATAGGAAATAAAAAATTAGCCCTCCTCTGTACTCTAATGTTACCCAGGAAGATATCCATTGTTAAGTTTTATATCCTCTTAGACATTTTTCCATGCTTAAATCAATGTGTCTATCTTAAAGGGTACACGTTGTTTTGTATTTTTTTTAATGATAATCATTCTGCCCAGCTTGTTCCTTTTGTTTTTTTAAGAAGTGCAGGCAGAATGAAGGCTAGCAGAGATAGTCAGACAGGAGGAGAGAGAAGGCAGAAACACTCCCACTTACTTTATTTATTTGTTCATCATTTTGGTTGTTCTTTCAGCCCTGTCTCAAATCCACGTCCCTGGGATGTATGTGGACTGCATCTAGTGGACTTAGCCAGGGCTCACCTGTTCTTTTATTTTTTATTTCACAGGTAAAGTTTATCTAAGTGAGTATATATAGTTTTATAGGTATTTCTAAAGTTTAATATCTAAAATAGCAAACATTTTGTAATATTCACATTATTTAAAATTCAAAAAGTACAAAGCCATAGACTATGAAAAATCTCTCTTCTTCCACTTCTATCCCTAGCACCCAATTATACTCATAGGAAACAAATGACATTAGTTGGGTTTTTTTATAAGATGTTATTGACATATGACATTAAAATATTATTTATATTCATTTTAATTCATTAATTTTATATCCATGCATATACTAACACACACATACAATTTGAAGATCTTTTCATATCATTATATAAAGGACTTACTCAGTTTTGTATATAGATACATGATATTGCATTATATAGATAGGCCTTTATCTATAATCAGTCATCTGGTTATTATTTAATCAGACAGGATGTTTCAGTTTTTACTCTCACAAATAATCTGTGATGAATAACCTTACATAGACATAATTTTGCCCATAATTTTGTGTGAATAATCTGTGGATTAAATTCCTGGAAGTTGTGGAGTTGTAGGTAAAAATTTTAACAGGTTCTGAGACAAAAACTTAAGTGTTCAGGATGTTAGGGCATAACCTTGTGTTCAACAGCTGTGGGAAGGGGAAAGAGGAAGCAGGGTTAGGCAAAAGAAGTTGAATTTTAAGGCATTACAGATAGCCTCAACCAGCCCCACTGTGAAACTCTGGAGCTAAAATGACCCATCAGAAGAATCTACCTGCATTGGATGGAAATAACTGTGCCTTTTTTTCCGACCCCTCATCCATTAACCATTTGAATATGGGATACCCTAGAAAGGTGGGATCTTGGGTGAGGCAATTTGTTGCAGCTGAGGCAAAATTTGAAGGAACTGACAGTTGAAGATTATCTGCTGAGAGAACTTCCAGCAGCTGGGACAATAAGGCCTTCCTTGAAGGTGGATGTCTGGGTGGCCCATCTCCTCTCCATATCCAACCCCAAAAGGTATCCATATTTTGTGATTTTGATAGATTTTGCCAAATTGCCTATCAATTGTTTTCTCACCAGCAACGTTTGAGAATACCTGTTTGCACAGGAACTCCCCAAGATTCTGAATCTTTGCCAGTTTCATTAAGTGAAAAGTAACATCTCAAGTAGTTTTAACTTTCCTTTCTTTCACTTTGAGGGAAATTGAACTTTTTATATATTTAAGCTCCATTTGTCCTTTTTTCCCCTTTTGACCTACCAGTTTATATCTTTTGCACATTTTTCTCTGCAGTCACTCATTAAGTGATATTTAAGAATGATTAATGTTAGGGAAATTAGCCATATTCTCATCACATATAGTCCCAATGTAATTATGTGATAATATGTGGTTAATTAACATTTTATGTTTACACGATTAAGGCTGTAGAAACACTATTACAACTGAGCCATGTGGGCTAATAATTACCTTTCCTTTCTTATACTATTTCTGTTTTTTCCTATAGTTAATAATTGGCTTATTTCTTAATTTTGCTTAGTTTTTCATGTGTCATCACTAATCCCCTTTCAACTCTTCAACAAATCTAACATTGTAGTCTGTGCTACCAACACATCTTACCTGAATTATTGAGATAATTGTCTCATAATCTCCCTGTTTCCACCCTTACCTGCTTATAGTCTAGTCTCACGTCATAGTCAGAGTGTAAACCAATTATTTTGCTCCTGTAATGGATCTCCAATTCCCTTCGAGAAAAGCTAGTTATAGTAATCTGCAAGGTTCTAGATGACATATACCCTACTCTGTACCTCTCTCACCTCATTTCCTACTGCTGCTATCTCTCTCTCACACGTATTTTCCCACCCCGCTGGCAGTTCTTTCTACCTGGAAAGGTAGTCACATGACTAATTTCTACTTCCCCTCAGGTCCTGGCTGGCATGTCATTTTACAGTGAAATCTATATTCACCACCCTAATGCCCTCCCCACCTAGACCAATTTTAATATTCCTTACCCTGCTTTACTTTGTTTCACATTTTTTATTGCATCTAATATAGAATTTATTATATTACTCCCCCTGCTAAAATGAAAGCTCCCTGAGAGTAGTAATGTGTGTGGCTCAAGGTGAATTCTCAATAAATGTTTATTGTGAATGAATATCTTTTCTCTTAATATATTCAAACTCATGAGAAAGTTGTCATTTCTAAATTTTAGTCCTCAGAACTGAACTCTCTGTCTCTACTGTTTGTTTTATTTATTGCCATCTATGAACTTGCCTTTATTATCAGATTGGAAGTTCTGTTCAACTCTCTCCTATGGTGAATCTCCTACTATGTTGACCTTTTGTCTCCTTTCTTGCTTTTATCCTTTTTCAATGGGCATTACCTTATTCTTCATTTATTCCTTCTTTTTCATAGTTTTTTCTGTATTCCTAAGGAAGAATGCCAAATTTTTGAGATTTTTGTGTGTCTGAAATTGTCTTTAGTTCACCTGTGTGTTGAATTAATAGTATGATTAGGTATAAAACTTGATTATAATTTTTCTTGAGACTTTTAAGACCTCAAACCATTGTCATCCAGTTTCCAGTCTTGCTCTCAAGGAGTGAGATGCAATTTTAATCCTTAAATCTTTTGCATGATTTTTTTTCTCTTTTTTCTTATGTAATGTCCTGGCTACTCAGTAGGTTGTTTATCAGAATATGTATGTCCTTTGGTTCTAGGAGATAATGCTTTAATTATCTGATCATCTTTCTTCTGTTCCCTTTGGTCTCTCTAGAACTCTTTCATGTGAAGCATCTCTTTTCACAAGGCATTCTGTCAATCAGTGTCTAAATTCTTATTTATAAAGCACAATTTGAACTAAAGTAAGAAATAGAACTAAAAAATAAATCCCAGGACTTAATAACACATAAAATCTTTTATCAAGAGGCAAAAATCATGGATAGCAGGTACATGAAAAGGCACTCAGCACCACTAATCAAGAAAATGCAAATCAAAACCACAATGAGGTATCACCTTATACCTGTTAGAATGGCGATTATCAAAAAGATAAAATATAACAAGATTTGGTGAGAATGTGGAAAAAAGGAAAAAAAATTAACTGTTGGTGGGAATATAAACTGGTTCCAGCACTATGGAAAACAATATGTAATTCCCTCCAAAACTGAAAAATATAGCTACCATATGATCCAGCAATTCCATTTCCAGGTATAGTCATGTGTCCCTTAACAATGACTGAGTTAACAATAGACCACATATATGATGGTGTTCCCAACAGGCTATACCATATAATCTACATTTGTGGTAAGCTATACCGTCTAGGCTTGTGTAATTATACTCTGTGACATTTGCACGAAGATGAAATTACCTAACATCTCCTTTCCCAGAACATATCCTTATTATTAAGCAATGTATGATTGCATTTGCCCAAAGAAAACAAAAACACTAATTAGAAAAGATACATGCAGCCCTATATTTATTGCAGCATTATTTAAAATAGCCAAGATATGAAAACAGTGCAAATGTTCACTAATGAATGAGTGGGTAAAGAAAATGTGGTATACAGTCATGTGTTGATTAATGACTGGGATATATCCTGAGAAATGTGTTAGTAGACAGTTTTGTTGTGTGAATGATAGAGTATAATTAAAGAAATCTAGATGGTATAGCCTATTACACTCTTTGCTATATGGTATAGCCTATTGGAACCACCACCATATATGTGTTCACTTGCTGACAAAAATGTTGTTAAACAATGAAAGCACTTAATACACAATGGAATATTCAGCCATAATAAAAGAAGAATCTGCTATTTGTGATAACATGGATGGACCTTGAGGACATTATGCTAAGTGAAATAATTCAGACAGAAAATTACAAATACCATATGATCTTACTTATAGGTAGAATCGCTTCTTAATTGACTGTATTTATATAATTCTCTTGCAAAATAGGATATTATGATCAGTAACATCTTCATGTATAAAATATATTTCTTTAGATACAGTTATTTTTGGAAGTGGAATGAAATGAGTTACAGGAGAAAAGAGTTAAAGTAAGATTTCTGACTTTAAAGTGCTAGTTCATATTTTAGATGGAGAGCCTATTAGGCCTGTTGTATTTAAATTCTATTGAATATACTTTTTTTTAAAAGGACGTTTAAGAGTTTAGTTTTCAAATGTCATTATCAGATATCACAACTTAATACTTTGCAATTACTTAAAGTTATGAAGGAATTCAGATATTAACTGCATACATGGTACATAATTTTCCAAAATTATTTCAGGGAGGAGAGGAGCAAAATATAGTAGGAATCAGCTTTAGTTTGCTGTTCCACTCTGAGCCCTACTGAAAAAAATTCCCTTCAATTTAGAGGAGAAAAGCTGGTGCTCTCTTGTAAGAATTCAAACTGTAGGGGAAAATTTCTTTCCTCTTTGCATCTCTCAACATCTTGGTTCTATTTTGACTTGTTATTTTAAAAGACACTTTGAGTTGAAACCACAGTAGTGTTGTGATGAAATGTGATTTTTCCCTAGAGGACAGAGGGACAAAAGTGCCTTGTTCTCAAATGCTAGAATTCTGGATGTGATGCTTTAATGTAACTGTCAAAACCTAGTCTTCACATGCAGTTCAGAACAGAAATTTTCTTCTTAAATAGTTGTAATATTCCTTAGACCAAAATCACCACCACTACCAAAATCCAAACTAAACACAAAGCTCTTCTGATTCTCAGACTCTTGTGTAATCCATGCCGCTCCCAGTTTCCCTGCCTGAGAGAGCTGTCAGTTACTCTATTTGTGTAGTGGGCCGTGGTCACAGTTACATGTCACCAAAGCCCTGCAGTCTGCAGGCCCCTCCTCAGGCCCCTCCTCAGGCTCCTTGCTGGTGGTGGAGGCTCCACACAGAATTTGTCCCAACACTTACACACTGCCATGTAACCGGCTATTTTGATTAATCATCATGAAGCACTTGGTTCCACTATACCGAACAGGGAGCAGAAAGAACGGAAAAAATACCAGATCTCCCCAGCCCTTCAGAGTTGCTCCCTACGAGTGCCACCTGGTCAACCCTGTGGGCTAAGTCAGTTGGGCCACACCAGACGTCTAGGACCAGGTGTTGGGAGGACAAGGTAGCCCCCAACTTTACAGGCAGGTCCTATAGGTGCGGGAGGAGAAGTACGCACCTGGTGCCCTAGGTTCATGGAGGAGGCCCCCACACTAGGTGACAGGTGGGGAGGGAGGTGAAAACTTTTTTTTTTAAGGTTATTTAAAAGCTCATATGGAGAGGAGAGTTATGGTTGCCAGAGGCAGTGAATTGGGGAGGTGGCACCATAGGTAAAGTGAGGGCAAAAGTACAAACTTACAGTCAAAAACTTAATTCATGGGGATGTAACATAGCATAGTGACTATAGTTAATACTGTACTAGATATTTGAGTTGTGAAGAGAGTAGATCCTTTTCTTTAAGACTAGAAGGAAGGCAGGAATGAAAGCAAGCAACAAGAAAGAGAGAGAGACACATTTATTTTGTTTTTTATCCTGGCTTTAGGCCATGAGCCCACGGTCCACACACCAGTATCTCAGCACCCTGAGCCACCAGTGTACACCCCAAGAGAGAGTAAATCTTGAAAGTTCTGATCAAAGAAAAAAGAATTTGTGATTACGTATGGTGACAAATGTTAACTAGATTTATTCTGGTGATTATTTTGCAACATATATAAATATTGACTCATTTTGTTGTACACCTGAAATTAATAAGATAGTCTATGTTGATTTTAGCTCAATTAAAAAATATACTTTTTTTTTTAAAAAAAGAGACAAAATCAGACAAGCCCTGGTGGCATAATGGTTAAGTCCTTCAGCAGCAGCACCCACATACATCCAAGGACCCAGGCTCGCCACCATGCTTGTGGAGAACTGTAGAGGTAATGAACAACTAAATAAAATCAGTAGGGGTTCTTCTTCTTCCTCTCTTTCCTGTCTGTCTCTTCTCACCCTCATCCCTGCCTGGACCTGTCCTTCAAAAAATAAGAAAAAAGAACAAAATGAGAGACAAAAATCAGTAGACTGTCATTTTCTAAGAAGAGCTGAGCTTAAAATGTCTCCAAAGCCAAACCGAGAGTCGGCTTCGCATTAAAGGATTTTCAAATGCTTGAAAAACTAAAACAGCTTTTGACACATTATGGGAAATTGGTAAATATTAATTGAATGAAAGTCCCTCACAAGTAGTTGAACTTAAATGAATTCATTAAATATTAGAAAATAAACACTGCACACACACCCCAACTGATATTATCTCTGGAAAGTCTCTAATTTTTCTCTCTTAAAATATTTAAAATAATGAAGACCTAATATTTACACTTTTGTCACATGCACCTTTCTGACAACCTGAAGTCACAATTTATATTATAATACTATTTTAAATAAAAATATATAGTGTAATCTTAAGTATTGATCTATATAGTTTTCCAGTTTGTTTTTTTAAGGAAATTACAGGCAGAAATGAAGGTGAGTAGTAGGCAGGCAGAAAGAGACAGGAGGAAGAAGCATTTTTTCAAACTATTTTTATTTAGTTGTTCATCTTGGTTCCTTCTCCAAAGCACCCCCAGCCTCCAGGCCATTGGAAATGTATGTGGACTATTCCTGGCAGACTTTACCACTAAGCCATCAGGATGTGCTTCTAAGAAACCTCTTTCCCTACAGAGAAACAGAGAAGAGGAATACTACCATCTCCCATAACTGCTATTCATTTGACACAACTGATACTCATCATTTCCCTTTTTCACTCTCAAGTTTCTTTCACTTCTAACTCTTACCTCCACGGGTCATTAATATGAATCAGGTAAGTCTGGCATATTCAGTTGAGAATATACCCTAATTTTCAAGACATTCTTTCTGGTAATATATTCATGAGGTGGACATTGTGCAAAATTCCTTAACAGACTAGCCAAGGACCTCATCCTGTATATGTGTTTAAAAATTTGGACCATACCCTCTTAATTTCAAAACAATGGTGGTCTTGCATTTGTGAGCAAAATTTTTTAAGTAGACAATGAATCATGGGAAATCTTTTGTTAATTAGATCCCAAGAGGCCACTATGTTTTACTGGAAACAATTTTTTGACTGATGAGTCAAAATGATGATTTAGTATTTTTGTTTAGTTCTAATTATATGTAATTTTTTTAAGGAAAAGTACATTAAATGAAGGAGAGCAGAAGTGCGGAGATAGAAAGAGAGAGGAGGAAGAAACACTTTGTTTTATTTAGTTTTTCATTCTGGTTGTTGCCCCAGCCCTGTGATGTGAACCTGGGTCCTTGGGATGGATGTAGACTCTGCCAAATCTCTACTCCACCAGGGTGCACCATAATTTTTTTAATATTAAAAAATTATTTTCTTTATACCAGGGAGTGTATTTAGGAGTAGGGAAACAACTGACATACCTTGCTTTTGTGGAAGGCTTATGTTCCTTTATATTTTTATTACTAATGCTCTTTAATAGGTCTATGCATTTAAATTATTGAATTCCCTCAGGCCACTTTAACTCTTGAGTCTCAATTCCTTAACTGTAAATTATTATGGCGTTTGTTACTACATCATGAAAATTAATTAGAAATACTAGGTATTATATCTAAGTTTAAAAAATAACTATGAGGACTAATTATTAATGCTAATTAAGTGCTTGACATTTTTTGACTCAAATATACAACAATAGTTTTCTTTTTAAGCAATTAGCCTTTCAACATGTTTTCAGCAGTCTGCATAAAATGCAGAAATTACTTAGAGGAAGATGAAAGCCACAGCTTTTGACTAGCATTATAAAACATTTTCTTTGTACTTCTGTGAAATAATTTAAAAGTTAAAACTAATTTGGATTTCTCACACATATCATATGATTGTATTAGACTCATTTACATTTAAAACCATTAAAATATATGCAAGATAAATTGTGTAATATTGCAAAGTGACCAAATAACTGAAAAAGAGAAAGTTCAGTATAGGAGATTTTTAGCTAATAATTGCAGAAGAAAGCATAGAATTTCTAAAATCACAATTTTGCAACTCCTACTAAAGTAGTGGACCTGGGGAATGATTACCAGTAAATACTAAAACCATTAAGAGAAAGGTTAAATGGAAAACTTCATATGCAATGAATCCATCTACCTGAAACAGTGGGGCCCTCTGGTCATAATTAACTTTAAGAGAGAGACTGATCCCTATTGGTTGGAATCCTTGAACCAAAAAAGGTACAAAACTAAGAAAATCTGAATAAATTATGAAATTAAGTTATTAATAAGACATCAGTTATGGCTCATGAATTCCAACAAAGGTACTATACCACTGTGAAATGTTAGTAATAGGGGAAATTGTTTACAGGGGTGGGGGAATGTAAACAGTGGAACTCTGTACTGTCTGTTCAGTTTTTCTGCTAATCTAAAACTGTTCAAAAAATAAATTATATCAATAAAAAATTAGGCAAACAGATATCATGTTCCTCCTGAAGTAATTAGAAAGGAAGTACATAGAACCACCTACGAAATATTTCTTGCCAAAAGGAATCAAGCACTCAAATCCAAAATGCCAAATTTTTAGGACTCCATTTCTTAATAAATAAATGTTATAAAAGTGGGAGAGGAGGAACTATAATAAACTAAAGACTTATGTGTCAATCACATGTAATGTGTTGAGCTTGTTGAATCCTGATTTGAATAAATCAGCTGTAATTGATATTTAGGAAAAGCATGCCCTGGTGGAGTAGGGGTTGGGTGCAGTCCACATACATCCCAAGGTCACAACCAGCAGAAACAATCAAGATGAACAACTAAATAAAATGAATAAAGTGCTTCTGCCTACCTGCCTCTGTGATTGCTTTTATTCCTGCCTGTACCATTCCTTAAGGATATATGTATATGTGTATATTTATGAAAATTTGAACATGAATGAGAAATTAAATAATATTAAGGAATGATTGGTAGTATGTTAGGTGTGGTAATGGCATTGTGGTTATGTTTTTATAAGTCTTTATTAGAAATACATGTCTGAAATATTTCAGTTTAATGTGACATGATGGAAACGTAATATTTTTCCACATGGAAAAAGATAAAATTAGGTCCTTACTTTACAGCATACCCCCAAATATATTCCAAATATATTAAAGACCTAAAATTAAAAATGTCCATTCTTCAAAGTTTATTCTAAACTACATGAAAAGACAAGCCATTTCTACATAGATGCCCTAGAGAAAACTGAGTACATGTGCATTGTAGCAATTTTTATAATAGCAAAAATTGGAAACAACTAATATCTACCAGTAAAATAATGCAGGCCCTGTGATTTATTCACACAGTAGAAATCTATATAGCACTAGGTGGAACAACAAATAAATCTCAAAAATGTAATGTGTTTAAAAATTAAATTTCAAAAGGCTATATAAAAATTCAGTCAGTTATACAAATTTTAAAAACACAAAACTATGTTATTATTATTATTATTAATGACATGTCATTACCTCTTTCTGAAAGTTGTTAGAAAATTGCCTTGTTTGTTAGTGCCCCTCCCATGTTACCTCAGTAGATCCCTTGATAATGATAATTCCTACCTGGCTGCCTTTTATTGTCTTATTTCCCATCCTCATATCCTCCCAAATAAAATACTGTACTTGATTCTTCTTCTTGACTGTGATTTATAGGAAAACCCAAAGAAAGGCAGTTAAGCACTAGCACATCCTCACCTCAAGTCAGCCTTTGTTCATAAATATGGGTAGTTTCCATCACGATGGACTCAACTACCATACTTCGTGACATAGAAAACTTCTTAACTTTGTCCAGACAGTTGTTTGCTCTACAATGAGACTGATTTAACTTCCTTTAATCATTCTGAAATTTAAATGACATGTTGTCAAGAATGGACTTTGCAGCATGCTCTGGTGGAGCAGCAGTTAGATCATTGCCTCTGGAGGAGGAAGCCACATACCCCTGGGTTTGAGTCCCAGGTTGTGGGGAAACAACCAGTGTGAACAACTAAGTAAAAATGAAATGCTTTTTCCTCCTCTCTCTCAAAAAAAAAGAACTTTGTGTAAATAGGTATAAGAACACACAGCAAACCATCTGTTACAGTAATGACTCATGGGTCAAACATGTTCCTAGCTCTGTGATACACCCTAATGGGTGTGCCATACTTCATTGGGCTTAAATTTCCATTCAGATGCTTGGGAAATCTATTTACTGGGCCATCAATCTAGTCAGACTATATCAGGAGAAGGAAATGTCACACATAAAGATAAATAACAAACATTAAGCACTCTAGGCACCTTATATGTTAGAGGAGTCTCCTTCCAATTTAACAGATGCTATGGCTCTCCCCAAACCCAGCCACTTTTTTTTTCTTCAGGTTGCTTCGCAAGTTAAATGACTTTGAATTCATGGGGATAGGCTAGTATTAGTATCATTATATGTCATTTTTCATTCCTCTTTCAATTAAACAGAAAATTACTAAATGTTTTCCTATGTGCAAAATAGAACATTACTAAATTCTTCCTATGTACTAGAGTTTCAGCCTCTCCAAAATCTAATTGCTTTTTAAATTAAAGCTTTTAGTCAATAATACTAACTATATGCAATATATAGTATATATTCTGCTTTTCCATAGGCACATTAAGTATTTTTCTTTCAAGTGACTATTTCCACTTGAACAGGAGCTGGAAAATCACTTCCTTTTGCTCTGCTTACCACCATTGTGCCCAGGTAGGAAGAGTCCATTTACTTTAGTTTTTCAGTGAGGAATAATGAACACAATGCTACAGCCTCAAAAAGGCTTTATTCTGAGTGGCATTTAAAGTGCAGCAATTAAAGACAGCCTGGGAAGCTGTCTTCCTGTCTCCTGAATCAGTTTAGGAATGGATGCCTAGAGTTCAAAATATTTGCTTTAGCTTAGTCACATTTAAAAAATAGTACTATGATGATAAATTTTAAACTTTACCAGGCTAAAGTGCTGTGATTGTTATCAATCTCTAGAACAAGACAGATGAATTATCTAATGCATTTAATATACAGCCAGTAATTCTTAGGGAGCTAAAAACTATTCGTACTTTTAAATTAATGGGCATTTAGTATTGAACTAATCAAAAATTAATATGTTTATAGCATGTCTAGATTTTGAAAAAACTTAATATATTTCAAATCTTGTTACAAGCTAAAGACTGAAATACGAGGCTTCATTTATATGAAAATAAAATAAAAATATTTACCTAAGTCTTTATGGATTATTTTATATCTCTAATAATTCACTTTTGTTAAAGAAGCTAGAATTATTATAATTAAGCTATAAGGCTAAGCACCTCTTTATAAATAAATGATTCTTATTATATTGTCAAAATAAGAACTTAAAGTAACAATATCAACAACTTTAATTTTAAAGAGTACACAGTTCAGTTTATCCCATATCAGTATCCATTTGCTAAGCCCTTTGTCATGTGCTAGTCATAATAAGTACCAATTTAGACCCAATGAGATAACATCTAATTTAAGATCAAGCAGTAGAAGTACAAAGTGATTAAGTAAGAATGGTCCCTAACCTTTACTTGTTCTTTCATCTACAGAAAAAATAATCTTCTAAGAGATAGTTAGAAAATGAAAATTAGCACTCCCCTACCACCGCAAGAAGGAAACCCTGAATTGTCTACACAGACAAAAACGCAAAATAAATATATTCTGTGATGCTAATTGTTGCATCTATGCAATAGGTCAAAAAATTGTTCTAAATAAGGTAACATAAAAAGAGAAAATAATTCTCAGGCAGTGTTTAGTACACTTGTTAAATCAGAGATAATATTCAGAAAAAAATTACTTTTAGCTGGTATGTTGTACCTATAATAGCTTTATTTTTATTTTTGTTAAGGGAAGGTGCAGGCAGGAATGAAGGCAGGCAGGAGGAGAGAGAAGGAAGAAGCGCTTTATTTATTTTATTTAGTTGTTCAGCTTTGTTGCTCCCCTGGACCCAGGACACCAACTCAGATCCTTGCATGTGTGTGGACTACACCGGGCTGAAGGTGGTGGACCAAACCATTACACACCAGGGTGCGCCCCATATAGTAATTTTAAATTCTGTTTTGTTCAGAATTGTATTTGGGAGGGAGGAAAATAGTTATAGCTATCTCAACTTTAGAAATAGTTATAGTCCTAATATTATATCCTGAAATTTTTAGATCTCCTGTGGTTCCCCATAAATGCATATATTGAAGTATAAGCATCAAAATGCCACCAACTGTTAGTTTTCTAAAAATAAAGTTCAATCTTTTATCCTTCAAAGATTTTGTATGTTAATATTAAGTGGAGGCTAAAGCACCCACCTGAATCCTGTCAAGAAATTGGTAGCAATATGCCAAAGGGAAAGGCATTCTAAGCTGGCATTTGAAAAACTGAGTTATTATTTCAGCAGTTTTTAACCTCTCTGAATCTAGTTTCCTCATCTGATAAATGGTAGCAATTTTGTCTCTATCCCTAGCTCCCTGGAGATTTTTGAAAGTCAGAATGAGATAATGCATTATCTATAAAACACTAAACAGGTATATTATTACCACAACAAATATTCATGGAGAACCTGATATAAGAATAACATATTAAGTAATACAAAAACAGAAAAATAAATGGCTCTTACCCTCAAGAAGAAAGACATACCCTGTAACAACGATAACAAACATCCTAGAAAGGGACAAATGACAAAGCAAGAAAGAAACTTCAATGAACACATTTTTTATTTTTGCTCAGGGCTATAATATTTCTTGGTAGCTTTTGCTCCTCAGCACAGGAATCCACAGACAAGCCTAGGAAAGTAAAATGGGTTGTTCCTTAGTTTCTCAATGTTCTTACCGCTAGTCCTTTTCATAATAAGAACAAATAATATTTGAGTGAAAGATTAAGGGAATTAATTACTTCTCTTCACAAAACCCTGGGAAGCAAGTATTATTCATCTTCTTTTACAGAAAAGGGAATGAAAATTCAGTAAATTTAAAGTTAAAGACCCTGCAACCGACAAACACCAAATCTTGATTTCTATTTAATGAGGCAGTTGTTTTTACATCTCTTGGTCTTCCAGAAAAGTATTTCTGTTTCTACCTTAAAATTGAAAATTGCATAATAGCCGAAACTGGAAATCACCTAAATCTTCAACTGTGCATGAATGGACAAACAAACTGAGGTATAACCATACACAGAAAATTGTGCAACTTTAAAAATGAAAGAACTATTGATTGTACAACAACATAGCTACATCTCAGAATAAACATACAAAGCGAAGAAAACAAACAAAAAAGAATTTGTGCCCTTAGGTGTTATTTATAGAAATGTTTAGAAAATGCAAATTAATCTATAGTTATAGAAAGTAGATTAGTAAAAAAGGAAGGGAAGAGTTGCAGAGAGATACAAAGAAACCTTTGGAATGGATGAAAATGTTATTTTGACTGTGGTGATGGACACATTATCAAAACTTATCAAATTGTATACTTTAATATGTGCTATTTAATATACTAATGCATCAAGAAGTTGGGGGATGCAGTTAAAGCAAAATTGATTGTTATTTTCACTTCCTGTAGAACGATCTGTGATTCTTTAAAAGAGCAGCCTATGTTTTCCATTATTCAAGAGAGTTCATTTAATTAGGTCAGTTTTATAATTTCTCAATTTTGACAGTAGGTGGTTTTCACGATGTTGACACCTTTATTTTTAAGTCTGGACACATTTCGAAGAGCAGAAGAGAGAGTTAGGATTCTTTTTCAGTAAGTGGCCTACCTGTCTCAAGGTCTTTGTTTGCATGATTTCTAAGTGGATTAAAGTATTCTTATTGAACCCAGCATTTTATTTGACTTTTGAGTTGCAAAAACAAAGAATTACTCACAGACTATTTTAAGTGTAGTTTAGTGAAGCTACACTAAGACTAAAATTGAATTGGGAATTCAAACAGGAAAATAATCAGGATCTAGGGAGTCTTTCTTGTAGGCCCCATGTTCTCTTTCTTTTTTTTTTTCTTAGTGCTTTTTTCTCCCTACATGTGAACTCTGTTCTCCTCCTTCTACCCATTGTTTTATTCTTTTTCATTTTGCTGTGCTTTAACTGTCTTCAGTTTGCCCCTTCAGATCTTTTCTTTATTCTTCACCACAGTGCTATTTTGAACAGAATGAGGTTAATATAGTAATTCTCTGGCTCCCTACCCGCAAGGTGACTTCAGACAGGTTGTAGCCCTAAACCAAAGATCATTTCTCCTCTCAAGATGACTCATTCTGCACAAATGTACTCTTCCAACCTTCCTTCCCCTTGTTCCTTAACTTCTAGGTGTGGTAATATCTCCCTTGATACCTAGAATGGGTTTCTCCACTCTCCCTACACTGTCCTACACCCTGTCCACACATTTATAATTCATTCCTTTGTAGATAAATTCTCCTCAACTTACCGTCCTTTGCCTATGCCTTCTATTTCTTTTTAAAATAAGATCCTGAGTTGCATGCTTTTTTATCTACTTTGTTTTTTTACCTCACAGCTTCCACTTCTATTTACCATGATCCACCATGGCCCCAATCCAATTCTGCCCTTACCTGAAATCTCTGTATTTTCTGATTCCAATATCTGAGTGAGAAAATCTCAGGTAATTGGTTTAATTTATTTTCTTCATGCCAGGCTGTATCAGAGGTCACAGGCTACCCTAATGACTGGCAGCTCTTAAAACAGGTGCTTCTCTCTGGACCACACACCTGGGGAGAGGAAATATGAAAGAGAGATGTAAAAATACATAGACTTCTCTGTCATTAGCAGTTATGAGTGATACTTCCCTTAAAAAGAACTTTGGCTATGATAGGTACAATATTGACGTGAAAACATTTAAGGATGAATAAAATATCTAATTATTCTTAATCTTGCTAATGCTTAGTCCATCTTCCTATGACTCTACCTCATTAAGCTTTCTTGTCTTCATTTATGATGGCCCCGAGGAATCCTAGACTTGAGAATTATTGAAATCAGGGTCTCAGCATGATACTACAGTATCTGAAATCATACTGGTTTCAGAGCCAGGTAAATTTGGAGCAAAACCTTAAAGCTGAAACTTAACTTGATTTATTACTCTAGACTTCCATTTCTTCATCTGTAAAGTAAGTCTTTCTACCTTATAGAGTTGTTACATAGATTAATGAGAAAATATCTAAAACACAGTAGATTCTCAATAAATCATAGTTATTATGATCTCATAGTCTTGTTTTAATTAAAAATGCTTTTTGGCTTAATTTAGAAAATAAAAGGGGGACAGTAAAAAAAGAAAGCAATGTATTATTTCTTTCCCTATCTTTCCCTGCTACAAGTACCTATAACTGTTGTGAGTTGTCATACCAAATTTCTGAGTCAATCTACACTGTGCCTAATAGTATATTAGAAACATCATTTCCACAAATAGATGAGTCTGAAATCAATCTTGCTCTGATAAAAATTTCCTACACATCTGCTATATATTTTCTCTCTATTCTTTGTTTTGACAAGTCTGTAGAGTTTTTATTTGATTGCTGATTTGTATTATTTTCTCCCTTAGGACAGAATCCTAAATTGAACCCTATCCTGGCTGAGCCAAAAAAAATTTGCTTGGTCTAGCACTTGGCAGTCTCTTCTTCCTGGAGCTGACCCAATTTCTGTATCCCTAGATGATGGCTATGGACCTACTTCAGCCTGGAAAGATCCTGTGAACGCTACTTATGTCCTTATTTTGACTAGAGCCAGTTTGGCAAATAGGTTTATACTAAGTATCAGCAATTTACTGATAGTTGTTCTCTGGAACATTGTAGAGAAGTATTATATGGTCTTTTCTGAGTGAAATATGAAAGAGGATAGTAACTAGCAAAGAAAGTTGGAGGCCAGCTTGAGGAATGTAGAAGGGAAGGTGAATAGTATGAGTACCACATATTTGCCAGTCTTGGCTCAAAGATTCCTACTGCTTGATGATCCCTTACTTGATTAGAGCCTGTACACATTAATGCTAGTCATTTAAGCCCGAGTTTTTCTACATTCTTTTGAGCATTCTGATTTGGTCTCAGATTGCTCTCGTGGGATTTGCCATTCCAGCAGTCCAGTGGCTATGAGGATAGTCATTCTTCTCAAGGCAAGGCAGTCTTCTGTACATAACCTATCTCTTTAGAGCTAGGTTGCTGGTAACAGCCTCTCGCTGTTATAAGCTCTGATTACTTCGCTATCATTTGTGGTTCCCCTGCACTACACCCACACCTTTGTAAATGGTCTCTCCTCAAATAATCCTATTTTGTGTGCCATCTGTTTCCTCTTGGTCCCTGATTAATGCAAGTACGTACTATGTACCATGCACTGAAGATACAGCAGTAAACAAAGAGATAAAAATTCCTATTTTTGGAGATTACCTTCTTGCAAGTTTTAAAATGCCTTACAGTTAGGTCTACATAAGTTAAAGCCTTGCCTGTCTGATTAAATGGCTGTTTTGTTTTTGTCATTAGTCACAAAGAAATGACATATGTACCTGCAAGTTTATTTTTGTATAAGCACCTGTAATTAGGACTTCTGAAACTGCTAAGGGCAGGAACTCTCAGAATTCCTCAAACCTAGCATGATTTCCTTCATTAATTCAACAAATGTTTAGTAAGAGACTAGTTGCTTGATTTATGTTAAAACATAGCAACGTAGCCTATTACTATATCCTGTGTATCATGCTGTAAGTTGAGTGGTGGAGGAAGGGAGGGGAAAGAAGGTACCAAGAGGAGTAGGACAAATTTTGTCATAAATAGACTCATAAACAATCATGACACAATTAAAGAGACTATAAAGAGGTTTATGAGAAGATACACGAGAGTACAGAGGAGAGAATGACTAATTAATTTTGGAAGTTGGAAAAGACTTCTTGAAATGATATTTAACTTGAGCTTGGGTGGATGAGTAATACTCTGCCAGAAAAAGGAAAAGGGAAGGATGTTTAGGAAGGGAAAAGGACTTAGGAAAAGTCTTGGAAGTGCGTCATAAAATGACAAATAGTTTGTTTTGCAGTTGTAGATAGAGCACCTCATTGGGGATGGTGGCAAGTTATGAAACTGGAAAAGGTACGCAGGATCCAGATATTGAAGGACTGTTGTGTTATGGAGAGTTTGGAATGTAATCTAGTTAGTAGCAGGAGACCTCCAAGGAATTTTAAACAGAAAGTGAAAAAATTGGTTTTATTGTTTTAGGAAGAAAATTTGGGGAGTAGAGGAGGTGGAAAAGATTAAAAACATGAAGAAAATTTTGATTTTTATTGCAATCATGTAGGAGAGAAATAAATGATCAAGACCTAAACTAAAACAATGACATTGGGAATGAAGATGGAATTGATATTTAAGAGGTGAAATCAAAAAGTTCTGATGACTTAATTAGATGTGGATGAAGGCGAAAAGGGAGGAGACGAAGATGATACAAAATAGATGGACGATTAGTCACTAATTTGATAAAACAGAAAAAGAGAAACTGAATGTCTTACCAAGGGAGAAGTCAACAAAAAACAAGCTGATTATGTTGCCAAAACTGGAAAGCTTTAGAATTTGGAGATGGCAGGTGTATCAGAGGCTGAGGAGTGAGTTGAAAATAGGTAAATAAACTGGTAGTCTTTATGCACAAAGTGTTAGACTCACAGTCTATCCCTGGGCAGTCATTGTCCTTTCTCCATTCTAGCCAAATTCTCTTGACCTGAACTAGAAAGCCCTTGAGGTCAGAGATATTATTAGACCAAGCAGAGGCCAGGGATGAGACATACAATGTAGAGGATTAAGTGAGTCATTGAATCCTGAGATTGCCTTCCTCCCGCTTCTTGGCTCAATACTCTACCCCTGGAATGAATGTTAGCAACCAGTCAAATAGTCTCAAAGAAGAAACCTCTGCCCAACCTCTCCCTTTACAGCCATGCCTACTAGGCAACAAGCCTCACTCAGACACGGTGAACTTGCAGTCTGGTGGTTCGATCCATCCCTCTTAAATGTGAATAGTCAAGGATAATCAGAAATTGAAGAAATTCTGTTAGCAAGGAAGACAGAGACAGTAATGCAGTGCTTTAAAAATATTTAAAAAGGCATGCTCTGGTGGAGCAGCAGTTAGGTCAATCATTTCCAAAGGAGTAAGACATAACTCTAGATTCAAGTTCTGGGAGGGAAAAACCATTGTGAACAACTAAGTAAAAATAAAGATGCTTCCTCCTCCTCTCTCTGCCTGCCTCCCTGCCTACTTGCCTTCATTCCTGCCTGTACCTTTCCTTTAAAAAAAAAGTTTTCCCTCCTCTCCCTTCCTCTAAAAAAATCAAGTAAATGATACAGGAAAATTACTAAAACTGTTCATCAAGCATAAGAGAATAATGACATAAAACTTCAATGATTCAAACAAAATTCTCTCCTATAAACTGATGGGACATAACACCTCAAGCTTCTCAGAATTGTTCTGTATGTGCCCCACTGACATGAACCAAGGACAGAAGAGGACAGCCCCTAGAGTAGAGGCAAAGGAGAACCTCCAACTCTTCTAAACCTTAACCCTTTCCTTTAACTAGAGAAGCTATCTGCCACTCCCTGGGCCTCCACCCTCTTCCTAATCAAGAAATGATCTCTTATTACTTATTCTCCGGAACACTGTCGAAAGGAGAGTCATTTCTCTACACTTTTATAGACTAAGGATGTCATTCCTCCTTGCCATGTGGAGACCCCTTCCCTATCCCCCTGAAATTTCCGTGCCTCAGCTCTAGATATAAAAGTGTGTGTGTGCTCCGGGAACCTGAGAATTTACTGCCATGTAAATTCTTCATATGTACGTTATTAGTAAATCTGGACTTTTCTCCTAATTGCACCTAGTGTTCATTTGTTCATACATCCAGCCTGAGAAGAACCTCAGAGAAATGGGGAAACTTTTTCCTTTGACTCCCACAATATTCTTTCTCAAGAGCCTACTGGAGGATACATACTACTCAAATGAAAAACTAAATAAAATGAAAAAAACATTCCAGGAAAAGGAAATTCAGTACTGATGAAATATAATCTTAAGTAAAACTATGAAGATAAATATCTCAGAATAGAAGGCCTAGAGAACAAACACCAGGTCCAAAGAGAAGCAAAGCAGAGGGTTCTAGATGAAATGCCACCAAGAAGGGGAAAAAAAAAAACCCAAAACATTTACAGTGATCATATTTAATGGTGTTGAAAATGGCACTTTATCTCCATGGTCTTTTTCTCGAAAACATAAAACCCACTCTAATCATAAGACTATCAGACAAGGGCTTGCTCTAGTGGTTTAGCACTCTAGTACACCCTGGGTGCAGTCTCACATACATCCCAAGGCTCCAGGTTCAAGACCCAGGAATGGGATGAGGGGCAGGGACAACCAATGAGAACAACTAAACCAGAAATAAAATAAGGTTCTTCTCTCTCCTCTCTCTTCCTACCCGCCTGCCTGCTTGCCTTCATTCCTGCTTGCACCTTTCCTTTAAAAAAAATAAAAGTATCAGACAAAAATACCAGTTGACTGTTGTTTTACAAAATACCTGACAAATACTCCTTAAAACTGTCAAGGGCATGCCCTGGTGAAGTAGAGGTCAGGTTTGCCAACTCCCTGGGAGTGCAGGTTACATACATCCCAAGGACCTGGGTTCCTGTCCCCAGACGGGGCAGGACACAACCAAGATGAACAAATAAATAAAATGCTTTCTCCTCTCTTCCTTCCTGTCACCCTACTCACATTCATTTCTGCCTCTACCTTTCCTTTAAAAAAAAACTATCAGGGTCTTCAAAAACAGGGAAGTCTGAAAAACTGATACAAACAACAGAAGCATAAGCAGACATAACTATATAAATTAGATTGTGGGATCCTGGAACCAAAAAAAGAGGGTAGGGAAAAAACAAAGGCAATCTGAACAATTTTAACTTTAGCTAATGATGTAACAATATTGGTTCATTAATTGTAACAAAAAGAATACTCATACATTATATTTGTATAATGTATATCAGTAAATATATTTGTAGATTATATTTGTGTTAATAGTTTTGTATTAGCATGTATTAATTTACTGAGACATACAAATGTGAAGTGTTAATCATAGGAAAAACTAGATCTGGTATATAAAAACTCTCAAAAGTATCTTTAATTTTTCTAAATCTAAAATGATTATAAGCTTGTTTGTTTATTGTGTTTTTAAAAGAGCTGAAAGATGGACAAGGGTGGATTAAGAAGCCAAGGAATTATACAAGAAAGGAAATGCTCTCAAAGTATACCTCATGGCTCAACAAAGAATAGCATTTATATAATCCTAATAACACAAACACTATTGATTTAATAAAAAAATGTGATTTAATAAAACTGGGAGTTTAGAAAAAGGAAAAATAAATGTATGGTTATAGATAAGATTTCCAAATCCTTATCTTCTATAGAAAGAAGTCAGTAAAGTTTAAAATAGGAAACTTTAAAAATAACAGTATAGAACCTGCCTTGGTGGTCTTGTGGGTAAGGCCATCAGACGCAGTCCACATACATCCCAAGGACCTAGGTTAGAGACCTGGGGCTAGCGGGAACAACCAAGATGAATAATTAAGTAAAATAAATGTCTCCTTAAAAATAATAGTATAAAGATAAACGTGAAGGGAGGTAATTATCAGTAATGTTTTTCAAAGTTGAAAATGGCTGCCTTGTGGTATCTAGTTGTAAGGGCAGTGTTGGGAGAGGCGGGCCAGTGTTCCACTGTTTTTTTTAATTGTCATTTTATCATTGTTCATCTTTAAATATATGTGATGCATTATGTTAATTTGATAAAAGTAATTTTAAAAAAATGAAAAATATTTAGACTGAAATGGGAAGAGAATCATATGTCCTTGTCACTAATAGTGTAATAGTTAAATATATCATTGTTAATAAAAGGGAACAAATGGCATGTCCCTCAAAAAAATGGAAATTAAATTGCCCTCTTAGAGACCACATAAATAAATATAATTGTGGATTAGAGCAGAGAAATATGTAAACATCTAAAAGACAGAGTACTTGAGGTACTGACATGTACTAATAAACATTGGAAATCTTTTATAAGCTTTTTTCCTCTGATTCCACCCTCAAGTAGCAGCAACCTTGTAATTATAATTTGCTTTCTTATATAAAGTTCGTAAAGAAAGAGACAGGATACAAGCCTAAAGGCACAAGGATTAGTCCTCTTGGCAGTTATACGTTTCATTGTAGAATCAACAATGTGCCGTTCTTATGTTATATATTACTCTCTATGAACTAGTTTAATGTAAGTCAGCCTTCTGATAGTTGGTACTATTTTATGACTGATATACTAGGCCCTCAATCCTGAAAGACTGAGAACCAGATCCTAGCCTGTGAAGTCACCTAGGTGATTGAAATATAAGGATCAGTCAGCTAGCTTTGCTTTGGCAACATCCTGATGTCACTATATACCATATTCCCCTTTGAAATTCCTCACCAATGTATGAGGGAATACTTTAATAATGTAATTCAAGACACGCATATCATTGTTCTAGTTCCTTATTTTTCCAATTATTGAATTAAGTTAGATAGATGATAACAGACAAACATTTTCTGTTAGGGTTTTCTTGAATGCACTAATCTGACATGATCTGTTGGGAATCAGTACCTACTTATATCCACACAGGGTTAGAGTTGGAGCTCCACAAATGCTAGCAATGACGTTAAGGATAACTCATGGATCAGTACGTCTGGGCTGGATAATACCACTAATCTAGTGTTACCGAACCTCCGGTTCTTGTGCAGAGGTGCCAAATGAAAACTGAATACAAGACTTGGGAGAAGGAAAAGGGTTAATTTATTTTCTGCAGAAAATGGAGATGGGAGATCTTACTCTCAAATCCTCAGTCTCACTGAGCAGAAAGCACAGCAGGGGTTTTTAAGGGGAAGTGAGAGCTTGGGAGCTTCATGATGAAGGAGCATCCTCCTAACAGGTGGCCATCTGGTCATCTTCAACTTCAGTGTCAGCAACATAACTCAGGAACTAGATCAAGGAGAACGCTGATATGCAGTATGTGAGGGGTCACCTTGGTCAGTCCTCGGTCAACCCGGGTCAATCTGACCTAAAAGCTGTTTTTGAGACAGCAAAACTCAGGGAGGGGGTAACAGAAAACAGTAGAATATTAACCCATAACAGGAGGGAACAGGGGACAAAATAAAGCTCACTAGTTATAGTCTTAGTGGATTACAAAAACTTTCTTATTAGGAGTGGTTGCACTGGTTTCAATTTCTTCTAAATCACTATTCTACAGAGAGATATGTTTAGAACAGAGAGAGTAACATCAAGTTTGCCCAGGCCTTGTCATTAGAAGTGTAATTCATATATGAATCAGCAGCATTAGCAATACTTGGAAGACTGTTAGAAATACAGTAGCTTAAGCCCTTTCTCAGTCTGATGGAATTAGAATTTGTATTCTAACAAGATCTTCGGGGGATGGAAATGTACTGTAAAGTTTGTGAATCACTGGTCCAGGGCTAGTTTTTCAAGCATGCAGTTGCAGAATATCAATAGGTTGTAAAATCAATTTAGTGGTTCTACCACCATAATTTTTTCATGGAATAGAAAATATCGAGAGCATTATTACAAATAAAAGAATAAGTATTATTTTGTGAAACTATTTATTATAAATAGGTTTATATTTGCTGAGTACTGATATAAAATGTGGGTCCCAGTCTTTTATGGAAGAAAAAAACTGGGTCCTAGTCAAAAAAGTTCGAAAGCTTCTAGTTTACAGCACTGTTTCTTAAAATGTTGCCTTCATTGGAATCCCCAAATATATTTTAAAAGTAGGCTCTTATTGAGGAAGAAACAGGAATTTGTATTTTTTTAAATTTTTTTTAAGGGAAGGAACAGGCAAGAATGAAGGCAAGTAGACAGACAGGCAAAAGAAGAAACGAGGAAGTGTCTTTTTATTTTTTAATTTTTGTTTAGTTGTTCACCTTGGTCGCCTCCTCCTGGGACTAGGTCTTGAACTCAGGTGTATGTGGCTTACTTCTTTGGAGGAGATTGATCTAACCATTGTTCCACCAGGGCACACTAGGAATTTGTATTTTAAACAAGTACTCCCAGGTAATTCTGACACGCTGCACACTGAATGTGAGAACCACTAGCCTGGGAGCATTCTCAGACTTTAATAGCATGAAATAGAATCATCTGGAGGCCTCGTTAAAACACAGGTTGCCATGCTTCACCGCTACAGTTCCTAACTCAGTAAGTATAAAAGTATGTCCCAAAGATTTCATTTCTAACAATTTCAAAGGTGATGTTGGTACTATTGGTCTGTCGACCAGTCAGCCAGGCACATCAGATTATAACTGAAAGGTTTAGAATCAGAGTATTTGCTTCAAGCAGAATTATTCCTCTAATTTATGGCTATGCTCCTCAATTCAACAAACACTTCTGTTAAATTCTATATATATCATCCCAGCATCATCACACAGGAAAAGGATCTTTCTTGTTTCAAGGAGGACCATTACTGAATACTTACAACTTTTTTTTTTTAACTATACTAAGGAACATGATTCTATCCAGTCAAAAGATATATACCCATTTCTTCTTTATTCGGAGTCCTGGCATCTACCGTCTATATATAGTCATCAGATTTGTACTCATACATGAATGTGATTGAAGTTCAGAATTTGTGAACTTGTTTTTAATAGATACTTTTAGATCAGGAGTACTCAGAGATGGTCCTTCAATAGGCGGTTTCTCTCTCACTGAAGCGCTTATCAACAAATTTCCCCATACCACTCCACACCTACAGAAAGAATTTCAGGTGGTGAGGACTAGTAATCTGCTTTAATAGCAGTTCTGCGGGTGGTTCTTATGCACCATGAAGTATGAGAGGGACTCATTCCATCACTTGCAGTCGTCAGAGGCCCCTCTTAAACTGCAGTCTCTAAACACCACACCTAGATTCACTGACAGGACTGGGAGGTCCAGGAGCAATATCAACTTTTCAGGGGTAACTGGGATTTTCTGACACCATGGTCAATACAAGGTATGCAGCCTGTAACTATTAGTCAAAATTTTTCTATGTTTATTGGAAAGTTCATGTATATATATATATATACACATACATACACACTTCAAGAGATTACCAGTGCAAGTTACATGTTGCATATTTGTACCTCCTGAAGCTTATTACCAGAGATTTTCTTCCTCCTTTCCTGATAAAATAATATTTTTAGAATTCCCAATATATTCAAGGAAGTTAAGTATCATAGAAATATGTTACGCTGAAGATTATGGATGGTGAATTTTAAAACAAAAACAAGTTTAACATTGTATGATTTCATTCATGTGAAGCATATAGAGAAACCAAACAAAAGAATCAAATTTTTTTGAAAATAAAATTTTAGTCTATCAAATAAAATAAGTGGTTAGTGTAAAAGGGTCAATTATATGGATAGAATTTATCTGTTGGTAGTAAACTTATATACTATCTACAAATGTTGATTTACAATGATACATACCTCATACCTATATAATATTATGATGCGATGTTCCTTCCACAATATTTCTTTAACACCAAAAAATAAAATAAGATCAAGAGGCTAAACAGATAACTTATATTGAATGTATGTAGGATTTTCGAAGCATATAGAAATATTTATCATGGACCAAAACTTGTCCTTAGCAACTCATCATCAGCTCCTAATAAAGTCAGCTCATTCCATTTTGTGCAACATAAAGGAGGTAGTGTTGCCAGAAAGTCCTCATTTTTAAAAAACAATCACTTAAAATAAATTACTTTGCTATTACATTACTAGCATAATTCCCCCCAATAAAGGTGGCAGTGCTGCTTCAGCTCAGGATAGCTAATAGTTTCATTAAGCCAACAGTGTCCAAGACAACAAGATGATCTGGAGTGTGTGTGTGTGTGTGTGTGTGTGCGTGTGTGCGCATGCACACATATTCTTCAGTACAAAGGGAGAAAGTTTTTAGAAACCGTTTTTTAACTTTTTTTTTTACTTTAAGAGGCACAATTCAGCTTAGCAATAGTCTTTCTTGTAATTATTTGGCATAATCTGTATTGATGATTTTACTTTCTGCTTCTCATTTGTACCTCACTAGAAGGTTGCTGTCTCTAACTTGCTCAGTGCACACTCAGCAGCTACAAACTGCCTCCTATTTGCAACTATCTGCCAGTACACTATATTACCATTAGAGATTTTCCTACTACTGGTGACAAATACATTGCAAAAACCCAGTGTTTATAATTGCAAAAAGTACAGAACTCTTAAAAATACTATATTCCCTTCTGAACCAGATGCTTATAGCTATGTAATTTCTAGTTATAAATTAGGAATTTCTAGTTATAAATTAGGTTTCAAATCAAAGCATGAATATTTATTTATGAGCTATGTTACCTAAGCAAGATACATAAATGCTCAGACCACTGTTCTCATCGGAAAATGGGAATAAGAGTAAATAGGGTTCTTGCCAGGAAGCAAGTAGTACTTACATAGACAAATTGCTATTTATGGGCATGCCTTGGTGATCTAGCAATCTAGTATACCCTGGGAGCAGTCGCATATATATCCCAAAACCCTGGGTTCAAGACCTGGGTCAGGGGGAATAACCAATGTGAATGACTAAATAAAAATATGTAAATTGCTTCTTCTTTCTCTCTCTTCCTGCCTGTCTACTCGCCTTCATTCCTGCCTGTGCCTCTCCTTAAAAAAACCCAAATGTTTCTTACATAATATTTAACAACAGAGGAAAAAAAGCAAATTACCTGCACATTTTACAAGCTTAAAAAAAATAGAGTAAATAGGGTTCTTGTGGGAATTGAATGGGATAATGCATGTAAAGCACTGGTGATGCCTGGCAGAAAGTAAGTGCTCGGTAATTGTTAGCTATCATTATTATTATTAATAAAGTTATTATTTCTCAGGCCACAATGATTTATTCATGGAGAGTACTAATGTTTATATATCTTAGAATGAAAATCCATCTGACCTAAATACAGAATTACTTTGTTCTCTTCATGTTGATTCTCCTTTTTCTCCTTTGTTGTGTTTTTCTTCTTTTGAGCAAACTTGTACTTCATAGTAATTATAATTATGTTGTTGTACCACTAACAAATTCCTGAGAATACAGAGAACATTATTCTATGAATCAGACTTGTTCTCTTTGAATCTGTTACCTGTAAATCTGTTCTCGGTATGAAGACTGTTCTCTCTTTATATTCACTGCTGTTTTCCTACTGATGTTGATTTTAATTCAAAATATTTCTCTTTTGTCTTGTGGTATTAAGTGGGTGTACTACTGCATCAGAAATGATTGTGGTGCTTTTGTATGTGAAGTGACTACTTTTTTCCTTAGCTTTAAATATGTTTAACTACTTCAATAATATGACAATGTCCAACTTCCCAGGAGGGATCTAGCATTCTTAGTCTCAGAGTTGGCCAAAAAAGTGGGTATTTTTGACCAGTACTTACACTTAAGTTGGAGCTTAAAAATATGTATATGGCATGAACAGCCAAGAGGTAAATTTCTGCTTACCTTTAAATAATATTGGTTTCTGTCTTACTCTGCAAGTTTACTTGGAAATTGACTAGGAACTAAAGATAAAACTACATTCCTGGACTTTGACTGGGATTTGGTATAACAGAAGTAACAGGACTTTACAAAATATTCCCAAGGTATTTGGAAAGTCCTAAATTAGCATAAATTGTATTAGAGCTGATAATATCTCTGAATCTTTTCTTATCCAAAACCTAATGAATTATAAGCATTACATCCTTTCATTCCATATGTGAAAGATTGAAAATTACACTGTTGCAGATGGATAGCTTGCTATATGACTCACTGAAAAACAATAGGTGAAGATGGTGATATTTGTTTAACACAGTAATTCAAACCTCAATACAATTTTTTACAAAGTAAATCAAATGGGAGAAAGATTAGTGTGTATGTTTGTAGCTATTTTTTAAAAACTGAACTTTACTTGAGAATCTCAGGATGACTAATTTATTGTGCTACTTTATTAATATTGTAAAACTTGAACAGAAGTATGATTTCTATTTCCATATCCTTAGTATGCCCATTAAATACTTGTTTAATGAATGAGTGATTGAATGAATGAAAAAGAGAAAAGGAGAAAAATGAAAGGAAGGAAGATAAATGAATGAATACATATAGAATATTCCTTTTCTAAAGGTGAATAAATGATGAGTTAAGGTGATTCATTGATGATGTTCAGACTAGCAATAACATTAACTTACCTAAATGTTCTATTCTAATATACTTTTCACCCCCTCTAATGGTTATGTCTTATTTTTTGGTTAGTTCTCAATACAAACTGCATATTAAAATCAACTACATTGATGTTTTGAGGATATCAAAACCCAGTACCCACTCTCTATCCCTATTCCACTATCTTTTTGAGGTGATTCTGCTCTATAGCAAAAGTTGACAATCATTGTGTTAAGGAATTATGATTGCTATGTTCTTCAAGGTTAAAAAAAAAGAAGCATAAAAATACATTTGCCAACATTTGCTTTTGTTCTTCCAAAGCAGTACTAGGTTGTTGTTTTTTTTTTTTATACTGAGGATAGTATCTTAGTTCATTTGTTCTGCTATAACAGAAAACCATAGACTGGGTGGTTTAAACAATAGACATTTATTTCTCACATTACTGGAGGGTGTGAAGTCCAAGATGAAGTCTCCTTGGTTCGCTGATAACCATCTTTACTTTGTGTTTCCCTTGACAGGACAGAAGAACTATGTAGGATCTCTTTTATAAGGACTCTAATCCCATTTAAGAGGGCACCACACTCCACCTAATCTCCCAAAGACGCCACCTTGAAATACCATCAAGTTGGGAATTAGATTTGAACATGTGAATTTGGAGGCAGGGGACACAAACATTAAGTCTACAGCAGATAAACACTAGCAAGACACAAAACAAGTATCTTGTTTTGATCTATCTACCTTAACCTATTGACCTGCACAAGGAAGTTTGCTGTTGCAATCAGTTTGAAACATGCACCAAAGATTGCTTTACCCAGTGTCCCTGTAAAGGCAGATTAGATAACATAGAAATTAAAGCTGCATGATAATGCTGCAGAACCCCTTGGGGTGTGTCTTGGTAGCACAATTTTCCAATAATATCAAGGCACAAAAGCCAGTTGTCTTTTTATTTGCTTATAAGCGTCATGACTCATCTTGGTTTCTTTCAAGAATATACTCTTAATATGTGTTCACAGGCAAGTAAGAGAATAATGATATGAATGCCAAATTCATTTTCTTTTATCTCAACTACTGCAATGACATTTTCAGCCAAAGACATTTCAGATTCACTTTTTAGATTTGTTGGTGATGTTTGAAATGTAAAATCTATATTTCGTTTGTTTTTTCACTGCTCATCCTAGTGGGATATATTCTTTTAAGCACATGATAGATACTTGATGATTACTTATTGAATGAATAGATATTGTGGTTTAGGTATTGAATGGTAGCTTCCAATTCCCAAACACTGAAAAACTGTGGAAACACTTTATTTAGAGAGTCAAAAATGAATATTGTAATGATAGCTATTATTTTAGTCTCTTCAGGATTATTCTCTCCCTTTTCCAGATGATAAAACTCCTCTTTCCATTTGGAAACCAATTCAATACAGACTCCCTTTCTTCTCTGACCAAAGAGTGACCATCAGAAAATTATATCCCTTATCCACCCCAACTCACTCCCCTGCACATTTGGTTCCCAATCCAAGTCAAGACGATCATTCTACCCTATGACATGTCTCTACCCCTGGAGCTAATAGGGAATGTTGTCTTTATCTGCTGGTATTACTTGTGGATGTACTTTGCAGCCATAATATTTCCTCTTTGGTACTAGAACTTGAATAGAAAGAGAGGGAGGGAGGAAAACTGTTTTCTTATCACCTAACAATTCATCTATTATTATTTTTAAAAAATAGAAATATCCTGTCTATATCTGATTGTGAAAGTAATAAATGCTCATTGTAAAAAATATGGAAGATACAAACTATAAATAATATTAAAAGTTATGTTGAATTTAACATCTAAAATTATCTTTTTGATGTCTTCCTATATAGAACTATAGGTACTACATTCTTTTATTTTAGGCAAGTGGGATCATGCTTTTGTAAATTTATGCATATCTTTCCATGTAAATATAGTTTTACATCATTTTAATGACCATATAATGCTATGCTGTGTAAATTATAGTTCAATTTAACCCTTAACCACCCCTGTTGTTGCAGATAACTTTTTCTTTTTAAAGGAAAGGTACAGGTAGGAATGAAGATGAGTAAGTAGGCAGGCAGGAAGAGAAAGGAGAAATAAACACTTTATTTTTATTTACTTGTTCACATTGATTGTGTGCCCTGACCCCAAATCTTGAAACTGGGACCTTCGGAGAACACTAGTCCACCAGGGCGTGCTCTGTTGATAACTCTTAAAGCTCTTGATTGGGCATACCTGGTGGAGTGGTGGTTAAGTCAATCACCTCCAAAAAAGCAAAGGCCACATACCCCTGGATTTGAGTCCTGGGAGTACACAACCAGTGTAAACAACTAATAAAAATAAAATGAAAATATATCTTCTTCCTTTCTCTTCCTGCCTGCCTGCCTGTTGGCCTTCATTCCTGTCATTAACTTTCCTTTAAAAAAACAAAAAAAAACCTTTAAAAAGTGAAAAAAGCACAACCTTTTTTTAAAAAAACAACTCTTGACTGTTTTGTGAAAAGGCACTAATTCTTGCATTGACTCAGTATTACTTTCCCCTCAAAATTCCTCTATCCTAAATTTTCCTTCAAACAGTTGCAGGAAAATTGGTTGGAAGTGGGAGAGGAGGCAGACTTTTGTGAGCTCCCGATAGCTCAGAAGGTAAGACTTCTGTAATTTTGAGGTCTTTCATACCAAATTTTAAACTCATTAATTTCATAGAGATGGTGAGTAGGCATCATATCCCACTTGTTTAGTGAATCTGTTGGCCAGTTTCTACAGTCATTCAAAAATAGTCTTTACATAAATGCCTATGGCATAATATTTTGGTGCTGACTCTCTAATGACTACGAATCTCTTAATTACAAGGGTGTGGTTATTCAATGACATGAGTAATCCTAATTCCTACAGCAGATGCCATTTATGCTTTATTAAAATAACAAAACAAAACTCAGTAACCGGAAATCAAGTAATTACAGAGATCTAGAAAACGTATAAAAGTTTAACTTAAAGAAACATGGCAAATAAAAAGCAGAAGTCATAGATTTTAGAAGCAAGAACTTATAAAAAGTAAGATAATAATATGAAATCAGATCTCACAGACTTTATAAATGATAAAAGGGAACATAGAAATTAATAATTCTTGCTCACCCTTGACATTCTTTTCCAACATCGCCGACTTCTTTTGAAATGGGAGCCAATTATCATAGAAACCAATATTGTAATGAAATATCTCTGATGGAATCATTTTGAAAAAGAGATGTAGTATACATAAAGTTGCTTTTTGTGTTCCTACTCACATCTTATACTTCCCATTTTCAAAGACTGATTCTGCTGCTATTGGGCAAGTCTAGTTTTCTGGTCAGTTTTGGAGAACTAGCAGCTTTGTCACATAATAAAGAAACTTAGACTTTCTTAAGAAAGGCTATGTATAAAATTCTAAAGCATTGCCATTGCTATTAAATCCTTCAAATTAAATGTTTCTACTACTTTTCATCTGAATTATAGCGTTTACTCCTAAAGATGGTGTCCTGTAGAGACCCCTCTAGTTCATGTTAGAATAATGGAATTATTTTTAACTTTTTTCTCCTAGCTTTACTGGGGTATAATTGACAATTAAAATATTATATATAGCTAATTGTATATATTTCATTTGATGATTTGATATATATAATGAAATAACAATCATAATCAAGATAATTGGCATAGTCATCATCTTACCTAGCTAGCTACCTTTTTTGTGCATGTGGTGACAAAACTTAGGATTTACATTCTTAGTAAATTTCAAATATAGAATACAATATTGTTGACTATTGTCATGTCGTTTTATATTATATCTTCAGAGTTTATTCATTTTGCATAACTAAAACTTTGTCCCATTGACCAATGACTCCCCATGTTTCCCTAACCAGTCTACTTTCTGTTTCTATGATTCTGACTCCTTTACTTTCCACATATAAGTAAGATCAGGCATCATATGTCTTCTGCATCTACCTTTTTTCACTTAGTACTATGTTCTCTATATTTCTCAGTTTAAATGGTAAGATTTTCTTCTTTTTTAACACAGAATAATATTTCATTGTGAGTATATTTAAATACCAAGAAATGTTTACCATAATTAGATTTTAGAGACTCTCAATGTCTCTAAATTCCTACATAGTTTCTGAGAATGTTATCATTTTTAAAGAGAGAATAAATTTGAGAAAGAAAATCCTAACTTCTAGGAGGTTTAAGTGATACTTAGACAAATTAATATATATATAAAATATATAATAATGTTTATAACATAATATATATAACATAGCTTAATTTAGGACATTGAGTATAAGTACATTATTTTTAAAGCGTTCATAGTGATTAGGCTTAAGTTTCAGGAGCATTGTGAAGGCTTTATTGCAAGATACATAATAGACTCAAAGGCATGCAAATTTATATTTTCAGTCACTTTGAATTTCATATGCTTTGTATTTATTTGCTTTGAAAAGTAATATTTCTTCTTCCAAATCATAAAATAGCTTCCCAGGGAGAACTTTGCATGGATGTTTTTGTCACTTTTGTGGATTCAAAATCATTTAAAAAATATTTTTGCCAGACTTCTCAGACATAGAGCTGTTACTATCAACACTCTAAAATTTAGTAGCATGAATTCACATTAAATACTTCTTTCCTTGTTGTTAAACTAATTGCTGATTTTTAATTTAATTAGTAATATTGGGGAAATAACTGTTGTTCTCTAAAAGAAAAAAGAACTATTGATACTATCAAAGTTTCTGTAAAGGTGCAATAATCCTAAAGCTTGGTCTGGGAAAATAATAGAAAATAAAAAAATTAATTATGAAAAAGGATTAAATCAATTAAATATGATAATATACTCAATCCACTATATTTAATCAGAGAAATACAAGTTAAAAAATAGCCTAGTGCAAAAATAGTCCTATTATATATAGGAATTTAATGTGTGATACAGAGGATTTCCTAAATCAATAGGGAAAGAAAAGGACCATTGCAAATGTTTATCAATTTAGTAAAAAATAGTTTAGGTCATCTTTTCATACTATACATCAAAATAAATTCAACATGAATTAACAAATAGGTATAAAAGACTAAATAATGGAAAAATCAGAAAAAATAGAACAGAATATGCAATAAGACTTGGAAAGAGTTTATTTTTTGTGCTTAGCAGTACTTTTTTGATGTGTTTTTTCAATTTAATATTTATAGAGGTAACTTTGGTTTACAAAATAATATCAACCCATATGTGCAGTTTTCCCATTCCTCAAATATATGGTAGCATACCCTGTCCACCACTAAACTGCCAAAAAGTCTTCACCATTGTCCGTTGGGCCCCACTACCATTTGCCCCCACCTCCCACCCCATTCCCTATTGGTAACCTAAGTTCTGTTGGTAATATTCAAGGGTTGTTTTTTGTTTAATCTGTTCCTTTGATTTCTTTATATTCCACATAAATGTGTTTATCTCATATTTCTCTTTCTTCTTCTGATTTGTTTCCGATGGCATAATTCCCTCTAGTTCCATTCATGCTGTCACAAATGATCTTTCTGAGGACTGTGTAGTATTCCATTGTATATATATTCCACATCGTCTTTATCCATTCTTCTCATGACGGACACTTAGGTAATTTCCAGTTCTTGGCTATTGTAAATAATGTTTCAATAAGCATAGACATGCCTATATCTCTGTAAATTAGTATTTTTGTATATTTTGGGTAAATACCCACAAGTGGGATGACAAGCTCATTTGGGATTTCCATTCTCAATTCTTGGTGCAATTTTCATATACTTAGCAGTAATTTTTAAAGATTGAATAAAATTTAAACAGTTTTTCTTAAAATAAATAGGCAAAACAAAATGGGAAAAGACTTACAAAGCCTACATAATATGAAAGGCTAGGCTTGCCCTGCTGGAGTAGAGGCTAAGAACAGTCCATATGCATCCTAAGGACTTGGGTTTGTGTCCTGGGACCTGAGGAACAAACAAGATGAAGAAAGAAAGAAAGAAAGAAAGAATTTCTTCCACCTCTCTCTTTCTGCCTGCCTGCCTCTGCTCACCTTCATTCCTGTTTGTACCTTTCTTTTTTAAAACAAACAAAAAAAGCTATTGTCATTCTATATAAAAAGCTTATATATTAAAATAATATAAATATTAAAAAAATATGGTAGGCCTCAAACAAATGACTAGCAAATGACATAATAGTAGTAAGAAAATATAGAAAACATTGTTTTACTAGTAATCAAAGAAATACAAACTAAAACAACAATTTTTTGTTTTCTCTTAGGAACTTTATATGTATTTTAACCAATTATATCAGATAAGCAAGGGTACTATGAACAAGAACTCTCATATATCACTTAAGTTTGATAAACTTATAAGCTATCAAAAAATTGTTCCTATTCTTTGACCCAGTAATTCTTTTGGGGGTAGAAAGTAGAGCACGGATGAAGTGGCAGTTGGCAGAACATCAAAGAACACCAGGCCGGAACGCCAGGTGAAGGTCACCATGGGAAAGCACTGGGGCAGTATTCCTGTAACTGTTCACTCCCCGCAAACAAGATACAGTTATGTAGTTAGAAAACAAAAGGCTGCATAAACAAATCCATGTTTGTATAAGCTGCTTGAAGCAATTCTGTGTATGAACTCAATTAAATAGGTGGAAGGCAGAGTATTCAAGGCTCTCAGTCCGCGAGGCTGTTGACCCCCCTGACCCCTTCTTTCTATCTCTTTCTCTAAGTTTCTTGATCTCCTGCAACTCCCCCTCCTCTCCCCTGTTCCCAGGAGCGAATCCTGGCGTAATTCCACCTCCCCATATTAATAAATATATCTGGGGAAATAAGACTAATGTTTAAACCAAATGATTCTGCTAAATATGAAGTTTTATTGTGCAATGGAAAACAACTTTGTGAGACATAAGGAGGTGTGTCCTGGTGGCCTAGTGGTTTCGTCCACTGTGGTGCAGTCCACTCCCACAGTTCCCCAGTTCAAAACCCAGGGCTGGGGAAACAACCACGATGAACAACTAAATTAAAACAAAATAAAATGCTTCTTTCTCCTTTTTCTTCCTGACTGCCTGCTTACCTTCATTCCTGCCTACACCTCTCCTTAAAAAATAAAGATTAAAGACTGAACAATTTTGGGCAAAAAACAGTGGAGGTGATTGGAGATGGAGAATTAATATATTTAAGGTAGAAAAAGAAGAACAATTTTGGAAATATTTAGAATCAATGACTTGGAATGATTTAGGGAAAATTGGGGATCAAAGATGTATTTTTTTCAGTCTCCTTTGTCATTTTCAGTTTTTGTTGTTTTTTTAATGGCCATGCTTTAAGTTAATATACTTATTTTTATTTCTGTTTCTCTTGCAAATTGAATCACTAAATGCTGTGCTTCTGCATTGCTGTCATATATATGTGTATAAATTTATGTAGTATATATTATATATTTATAGTATAATATATAAGTTTATATGCATATATATTTTTCCCTCCACTAATTTTCTCACTTTCTCTATTATCCTCAACAACTCATTTATATTCTTTGGTTTCCAGCTTCCTTCTTTGTGAAATAGAAGCAATAAAACTTAACTGTACTGTTTTTCTGGCTGTCTCACAGGAATAATTAGACAGTGCCTTTTGTAACCTTAATGTTTCTTTCTTTCCTTTTTTTTAAGGAAAGGTACAGGCAGGAATGAAGACCAATAGACAGGCAGGAAGAGAGAAAAGGAGGAAACATTTTAAGTCATCCACACTGGTTGTCCCCTCTACCCGCATCCAGGACTCAAACTCAGGGGTATAGGGGTGGCTCTCTTAGTGGGGAATGACCTAACCACTGCTCCACCAGGGTATGCCTAATGTTTCTTTTTCACAAGACTTAATATGAGATTCTTGATACAGGAAATTTTCACAAATATGCAATTACTACTCATGTCATTGGCTAGCCTTTGTTTCCTCCTCATCCCCTACAATATCATATGTATATATATATATATATATATACACATATATATATATAAATAAGCAATCAAAAACTGTTAACCTCCCCTGTTAACAGTTGTAATTTGTTCCAGGTTTAATTCCATTAAAGCATTGATTGAAATAGATACTAATCTTTTTTAGCAATTCTAGTTCAATCAGTATTAAGACCTTTCTTTCTCTATGTGAATTCCTTTTGTCTGTCTCCTACCACAATGTCCACAGTCTATAACCCCGTCCCCACTACCTGAACAGGGAAGACTTCTCGTTCAACTACACTGTAATACTCTGTGTGACGTGCTTGTACTTGTAAATATGTACCATTCTCTGCCATCGCCTTCAATGCTGACCCCACCAAGTTAGATTTAACTATACCTATGAACAGAATTGGAGGGGAAGGAGGTACTCATTTGAAGTATTTGCACTTTCTGGAAATACTCACACCATGGCTAAATTTAATGCTACCGACATAATATCACAAGTTAAGAACAGATGTACAGTAGCAAATCACTATATAGTAATTGTATCCTTTAGGTATATTAAACATCAGTAACCTCAAGAGCACAGATAATAGTAAAATGTAGTAAAATAATTAGGAAGTAATGAGTTTAAGTATTTTATCTTTGTTTTTAATACTATTTATCAACCAAGTATATGTCATTTAATTTAAAATGACTGTATTTAACATTTGAATTGCCATGTCCTGGAAATTTAGCAATTGACTTTTTAGCTAGTGTAAGTTAGTTCTGGTACACTGATGTTGTTTTAGCCTTGTTTTAGCATCTAGAACTAAACCCTAACTTAGTAACTCCAACAGTCAGTCTTGTATCTAGAACAATTCTGATCTCAAATACACAGAAAATGGATTCAGATTAGGTTATTAGTATTCACTGAGCGTTCTCATGTCTCTGGCATTGTGCTTGACCATAAAGATGAAAAGAAAATTAAAGCGCCTCTCACAATCTTCCCCATATCAATAAACAGCATCGCCATTTTTCAGTTTGGGGGACCAAAATTCTTGGTGTCATCTTTGACTTCTCTCTCATATATATTTTGGTTAAAGTCCAACCTAATACCGTTACCTTCAAATATATCCATATTCCAGTTACTTCTTACCTTCTGTTACACCAGTGTCTGAACCTACCGTTTTTTCATACTTGGATTAATGGAATAGTACCTTAAGTGGCTTTGCTTTTATCTTGGGCCTCTTATGGTCTAGTCTCAAAGCAAAAGTCAGACTGATCCTTTTAAATTGTAAGTCATATTGTGCTTTGCCTCTGCCCATAGTTTCTGATAACTTCTCATCTCACTCAAAGTGAAAATCAGAGTCCTCACAATGATCTTCAGGGACCCAAATAATTAATACTTTTTCTCCATGCTTCTCTGGCATTATCTATTGCTCTTTGCCTTTCCTCACTCAACTCCAATTCTACTGGCCTCCCTATTTTAACTTAAATATTCTGGGTAGCATACCGTGTTGAGTTTTGTATTTGTTGGTCTCTGTGTACTCATCTTTATGCATCTACATGATTCTTGTGGTCCCACTTGTCCAAATCTTATATGCTGTCTTCTCAGTGAGGCTTTCTCTATCACTCTGTTCAAATTGCAACCCATCTTTCCACCCCCAGAATTCCCCTACTTAAATTTTCTTTATAGATGTGTTCTATTGGCCTACTGTGTTTTTGCTTATTTATTTATTGTCTCCCCACCCCCCCCCAACCTAGAGCATAATCTACCTGTGTTCTTAGTGAACTCTGTTTTGTTCACTGCTGATTCCCCAGTGCCTAGAATAGTATCTAGCATATGCTTAACATATATTTATTGAATAAATGAATGCAGATCTGTGTTCAGTGAGTTTTTAGGTTTTCCATGTGTATCTTTTGTAACCAAAGCAACTGAATTTCCTGCCTTTGAACTCCAGTTTCCTAGTGACTAATCCTCAATTCTTGTTGCCAGGCATCTACAGTTCTGCATGCTTACAAGGATCTCTGTCAGTTTCCAGCTCAACCCTACATCTTTGGTCATCTTTTGTTGAAATTTTTGTTTCTTTATTCCTTTTACTCCATGACTTGGTCTTTCAATTTCAGACTCATCTTTGAATCAATGCCATTTCACATCTTCATCTGACAATATTTTCTTTCACTATCTCAGATTTGTATCTGATAATATTCTAATATGACAAAAAGATTATGTAACAAAATACATTATCATCACAATCCTTAAAAGCTAAAATTAATATTTTAAGGATAATTCTTTTAGCAACTAGATAGCATATTACTTATCAATCAGCCCTCTATTATCTTCATGAAACAGATGAATATCTTATGAAATTCTTAGGTTTGACATGCAAAAAACTAAACAGACTAGATGCTATCTGTCAACTCCGGTTAGATTTAAGATCGCTCACTACCTACACACTTTTCACACTTTGCAAAAATTCTAGAATAACTAGGATCAACTGAGTGTATCCTCATTTCTTACCTAGACAACATGACTACAGACAGGTCTGACAGGTCTGAATAAGCTATCTTGCAAGCTAAAATGATTAGGAGTGGTTATATGAACCAGAAGAATTTTTAACTGCCAACAATCACAAATTTTATGGAATAATTGTATTTCCTTAAAGCATGTTTTCCATAGTCTATATTATTTCTGCTAAGGTTCTGCAAAGAATGACAGTATAAATAGTAATCATTTCCAAATAGAATTGATATAGCTCAAACTCAGGGAACATTAGTACCTAAAAATGTCAGTAGTATTAATGAAAAAGACATTTCTCTTTATGTAGCAATAGTCTAGAGATCAAAATATTTTATAGAATCAATACTCTTTCTATTACTTCATTTATGTGAGAGAAAAGGTGGGGGGGAAATAATGTATCAGACTGAGAAAGTGAGACACCATATTATACAGTTTCTTGACTGAGACCACAATGGTATATCAACTGCAGAAATAAGACTGCAGCATCCTCTTAGCTGTTAACTTACTGAGTAGTTTTTCCAGATCATTCTGCATTGCTAATATAATTGAGATTCCAAGCAATAATACAAGATAGGGCAAAGTCATGGTAATGAGCTAGAGCTAGAAAATAGAGTCCAAGCCTTCTAACTCCCTGTCCATTGATCCTGCCATTAAGCTGCAGGACTAAATTACTGAACTTCATCAAAAAGTGGCAGCCTAGTGGTATTAGAGACTAACCAGTGTTAGTTCAATTACATTTTCATTATTGATGGATAAAATAATTCATATTTGGGCTTAAGGGGAAAAATATCTCAAATCAAAATTATTTTTAGACATTGTCATTTATTTACTTGTATGATGTAAAAAGAATCTTGGTTGACTGAAGTTCATTAAGAGTAAGGAAAAAAGACATTACAAGTTAAAAGCAATCAGCTCTTTGTTTGAAGAAGGTGTGGATCAGCAAGTTGGATAGCTCAGTTTTCCTGTGGGTTGATGACTTTATTGTGTTAGTCTGAGGGCTAACATGGTCCATTCTATGCTCTGTAATAGGCCAGGGGAAGAGGAGAAAAGAAAAGACAAGGAGAGGAGCCATTGTTTGCTCTACGTTTAAGACATCTGTTGTTTAATCTTATACATTTGAATGAGTGATTCATCATCAATCAGAAATCCAGAAGCTTTTCACCAAATGGAAAAACTTCTGAGAGATGCAATACAGTGAGATGAGCTCTCATTACATAAGCTGACACATGGTACTCTTCTTGTGTATTTTTAAGTAACTGGGCATTCTGCCCTGCTGGGAGGGATATAAAACTTACATATAATTCCTCAATGGTGAAACTCTTGATAAATTAGAACTTCGAAAAGGCAGATGTCAAATGAATAAAGCTATTATTTCTTTATAATTCTTTTTATAAAAAATTAGCAGATGAAGAAATATCTTTAACAATATCCCTTTCTTTTCTTTTTTTCCCACTCCCAACTTCAGGTGTCAAACCCGGGTTCATAGCTTTCATAGTTTGTGGCTTTATGGTGAAAAACCTTACCCTGACCCCAATGCAAAAGTTAGTCTGCCAGGAATTTTCCACAGTACTACAAAGACTGTAACTACATCCTGTTGCTGTACTATGGAGGCTGTAGCTACTTCCTATTCTATAGAGACTGCAGCTATGTCCTGTTATCGTGACCAAGGACAAACAAGCATAGCCTCCCTACTCTGCAGCTGTACATGACTGATAAGAGTTGCCAGTAGAAATCACATGTAGCCAAGGAGACGAATCTTTACCTCAGAGTATAAAAGGAGCTCCCCTAAACACCCCTGTTGCTCAGCTTTGCGTACCAATACTCTTGGACCAGCACTGGTACTTGCAATGAAGTTCTTTTTCTCTACTTTTCGAGTACCTGGTTGTCAGTCTTCTCGCCACCTAGAAGCTTTGCCATAACAGCTTAGCCACTTGAGCCTCAGGGGAGGAGTGACTTTTTTTTTCAACAAAAATAAACAGACAAACAAATCCTATATAATAATCCAAAGTGGAGAGTTATTTTTGCAGATGGGGAGACGGAGGTTAGGTGTCTTGCCTAAGGTCATAGAGATTGTGTAATAGTTAGACCTTGATTTAGAATCTAGGTCTCCACAACCACATCCAATACTCTTTCTGCTATGTCACAGAAGGCTATAGCAACATTTTCATTCTTACCTTTGAGTCAATTTCTAGACATACTTTAAATTTAACGGCTTTTTTTGAGAATGTCTTTAGACATCAGATTGTGGAGATTTTTTGTTGAAATAAAGTAGAAATGCATTTCCTCAAAAGTGAACACTGCATGACTGGGGTTCTCCAAAGTACCGTATGTCAAACTTGTTGATTGTAGGTAGAACCCTGAAGTGGGAATACTGTGAACTGACGTATATATAAATAAAGGATTTTCTATATTGTCTCAACAAAGTATAGGGCACTAGTGAATAAACTGAGCTATAAGTGTTTGATATTAGTACAGCTTAATATTAGATATTGTAGTCTTTAAATTTTTAGAGAAGAAGCAAAGAGGTATTATTTTTGATTTGCATAGAAAGTTTATAATTATTGAACATTTGCTGACTACTCACCAATTCACAAGTTGTCATGCTAACTATAGATTTTAACTCAACCTTTACCCAGCGGAATATTGTCTTAGTAATTTGGCGATGAAGTCATCAAAATCATTAATGATTAATTTTTTTTTGAAGGAAAGATGCAGGCAGGAATGAAGACAAGCAGGCAGGTAGGCAGGAAGAGAGAGGAGGAAGAAACATCTTAATTTTTATTTAATTGCTCACACTGGTTGCTTCTCCCAGGCCCAGGACTTGAACCCGGGGTTTGTGGCTTGCTCCTTCAGAGGCAATTGACCTAATGGCTGCTCCACTAGGGTGTACCCAAACAATCTTCCTTTTTTCAGATTTTATACAAATACTTTTAGATCTAGATTTAACCTTCTTATGACTTTGTCAAAGTGTCTGATTCCATATGCTGCCTGCCAGATTGTCCACTTATAAATGCCTGTGTACTTACCTGTGATAAATTAGACCATTGAAGGTCAAAGCAGTGTAGTAAAGAATAGGTTGGTATAACAGAGAATGTATTCCTACACACTCTAGGAAGCATTTTTCTGTGAAGGGGTGTTACAGCAAGACAAAGATAACTGTGAGTCAGACAGACCTCAGTTAGACTCAGCTCTGCAATACAGTACTTAGTCTCTGTAAACAATGTCTCAGTTACGTACCTTAGAGAAACTCCTTAAATTCTTTGGGACAATACTTTTCCCATCTGTAAACTTAGGAAAATAATATCTAATTCACTAATTTTTTTTTTTTGTGTGTGTGTGTGTGTGTGTGAAGACAGCGGCTGCACAGAGAGGTGTTCAGTAAAATCATTGACAGCAGTAGGCAGGCACTATAACTGCTAGTACTATTTTCTCTTCTCTGCGACTATTTTGGGAAAAGAGTAGCAACAGCAGGGATGGTAGACAGGGAAGCCCCTCAGCAGCATTATGACGTATGTGTTTTATAGAAAACTCATAAGTGCTTGTTTAGTGTACAACAGGGTGGGTGGGGGTAGAAATCTAGTCTGTGCTCCATTTGTAGAAGGGCCCTTTTTTCTTAATTTGTACAAAAGCTCTCTAATCTCCACCCTTGTTCTGTACCATTTCCTGACTTTCACTTCCTTTCCATACTTCCTCGATGCTCAGTGAATTCATAGGGTCATGAACTGTGACTTTAGTTCCACCTAGAACCTACCTGATACCTTTCAGGTCATTCTATACTATCAATCCTGTCATAAAAAGTTAACTCTCCAGAACCCCACTCCTTCAGGAGTCTTTTAAAAGATGATCACTAGTTGTGGGAACTAATTTTAGCTAAGGAAATCAGCAAGACCTTCCTTTAATTAACTGTCCATTGACTTTTTTTTTTTTTTTTAAGGTGCAAGAAGGAATGAAGGTAAGCAAAGGCAGGCAGGCAAGAAGAGAGAGGAGGAGGAAACAATTTATCTTTTTGTGATTCATCTTAATTGTTCCTCCCCCCTCTACCCACCCTCCCCTTGGGATGGTTCTGGACTGTGCCCACGAAAGGGGGCTGACCAAACTGCTGCTCCACCAGGGCTAGCCCATTAACAATTTCATAAAGATTTTCAGTGTTGAGCCTGTGAGGGTGAAAGGCAAAATTCCTCTGTGGTTCTTCACAGGCTGGATGAATGAATAAATGAGTATTAGGCACAATTAGTAAGAGAATAGTCCAAATTTAATAACATACATATAATTTATATGGTGGTAAATTCTGAGGTTGCTGGGCACACTCATTTATATCCTAAACTGAGGCATGGAGGTCTCAGGGGAGAGAGGAGAGGGTCTCCATGTGGCAAGAAGGAATGACTCATCCTTAATCCCAGTCTAAATGTAACTCTGCTTATAAATAACTCTGATTTCCTCATTCTTCTAAAGAATAGAGACAAAAAAAAAATTCCAGGGGATAGTACATGGCTTCTTTGATTAAAGGAAGAACTAAAGTTTTCTCCTTTGCATCTGTGGCTGTCCTCTACTGTTCTTGGTTCTTTATGTCAGAGTGGGACATGTAGGGGACACCAATTCTGAGAAACTTTGGGCATCTGTTTTAGTGCCCTCAAGCCCAAAGGAGCAAACAATGTGAGAATTTAAGGTATCAAGGAAAAGCTAATGTTGAGAAGTAGTTAAAATGAGATTTTTCAGCACAGCACATAATAGCTACCCACTCTGCTACTGCACAAAACTGAAGGTGACATTGAATACAGACCAGGAAGTAGATAGTGTACATTTAATGATCAGTCCTGACTGTCCCACTTCAGTGAGTTCATTTAAAGAGTCGACAAGAACTTTGGATGCTATATCCACACCCAACTCTGAAAGGACGCCATGTGGGAAGGGCGGATGTCGTGGTATAGTGAAGAGAGAATAACCCTGAGTTATAAAAGTTGGGTTATAGCCCTGCCTGTACCACTAACTAGCTTTGTGGCCTTAAGAAAGGTGGTCACTGTGTACAAGAGACTGATTTAGAGAAGCTGCCAAGTGTTTTTCATGTCTAATCATTTATGTTGCTTTTTTCCCCACTGCAAAGTGAATTGCCTGGGGGAGAAAAGCAATGCTTAAAGCCAAGCTTGAAGGGTACAATACTGAACTGCCTCTCAAGAGCACTGGCTTCCAGAGAGGCAGATTACATGAATAATTAAGAGTGTAGGTGCTAGAGTCCTTCATTCCTGGGTTTTGTTACTGAGTTTGCACAGATTAGTTAACCTCAATTTCCTCATGTGTAAAGGAGTAATACTAATACCTATGCCATAATGTTAGTGAGAGAATTAAACGAGCTCATATTTACACACAAGCACACATGCTCAGCACAGTGCCTGACACCTAGTAAATCCTCAGTACTTGGTGGTAGTGTTAGTTATCCTAGCTCTATTACTAAATTAATTCTTGCTGAACTAAGTCTCTCTGGGTTTGCTTTTACAAAATGTTTGTGGTGACCCTGGTTGAGCAGCGATTAAGTCAATCATCTGAGAAGGAGCAAAGCCATACATCCTACCTGGGTTCAAGTCCCGGGCCCAGGGGAAGCAATCAGTGTGAACAAGTAAATAAAAATAAAACAAAGATGCTTCTTCCTCCTCTCTCTTCCTATTTTCCTGCCTATTTGCCTTCATTCCTGCCTGCACCTTTCCTTTAAAAAATTTTTTTGCGAGTTTGTATGTCCAATCAGAGAATCACATTAGATTATTTCCAAGATTCTTTCTGTTTCTGTCTTTCAATCTCTACCTTTTTATATTTGCAAGAGAAATGTTTGTTTTAGATTTTGACCATTTTGAATCTAGTAATTCAATTACTCCTCCTACATGCACAGAGTCATTTCCCAGAAAGATCTCTATGTCGGACCAACTGAATAATGCGTAGGAGGATCACTGTTGGCTACTAGGATTTAGAAGTTATTTTCATCTTAAACCATTGGAACTGTGGCTGTACTTCCAGTGACATGAGAATCTACATCTTTAGATTCCTACAGGACAGTTCTAGAAGTTATCATTACTGCCATATTGTTAAAGTACGGTAGCCATTTGGACCCTCAAGACACTTGTCTCAGTAGGCAATTAATTACACTCATCCATAGGTCAGAACCTGGTTAAATGTGAATGCACTGCTTACCTTGGATTACTAGCATCATGTTGATTATTGGCAAGGAGCTCAGCACTGCATTCAAGCCTAAAGACTGGATTAAAACAATCCTTAAATCCCATATTTGAGGTTGGTTTCCTCAGTCACTCCTAGTACCAATTATTTATCAATCAGTTGGGAGGGAAAAATCACACCAGTTACTGAACAGAAATAATTTAATATAAATACTTGTTAATTAAGTATAAAGTAATTAGTAACTAAATAATTGCAAGAGTTAAAAAGAAAACTTGAATGACTTGTGGGGGTAACAATTATAGGAAGCAGCTACAACCCCTGAGAAAACAAAGAGAAATTATTAGAACAATTAAAACTTAGAGAAGAGGACCTTATTAAGACTTATTAAGAATTCTTTGGTAATTGGTATGGTTCTGTCTCCTGACTACTATGACTAATACAGTTATGCTGTTTTATTCCTATAAGTGATACGTGAGAGTCCTGACTGCACTATGTCCTTGCCAAAACTTGAAATTTTTAAATCTTTTTCAGGTATTCTGGTGGGCTTGAAGCTGTTGCATCATGGCTTTTAATTTGTATTTCCTTAGTAGGTAACTTTTGTTTATTGGTTATTTTGATATTCTCTTAAAGTATATATATTCAAGTCTTTTGCCCATTTTTCTATTGGATTGTTGCCTTTTTCTTTTCAGTTTCTAAGAGTTCGTCATATATTTTAAACATGAATTCTTTGTTGGAAAAATCATCCCAGCTTTCTGTCAACATGTTTGTCCTTACTAGTTTATGTTGGCTTCCTTTGATTGAAAAAACCTAGAGACTGAATTGCTATGTTATTCCTGCAGTGGTGTTCCAACCAAAATAGGAGTAACGTTGTGGAGCCATTCTGATCTTCCCTGCTGTGAGAAGACAAGAATCTGTGCTTGATTCATGCACTTATTCATTCATTTTATAATCTCATTGCTGTGCTTATTGAATATTAATTGTAAAGACTTATATGCCAGTTATGTGAGTTTGCTTCTTTCTTAAATACTAGAACTCTTCTTGGGAATTTTACATGTATTACCATTATAATAAAATATGAATCTTATATCAATTTTAAAAATATGCAAGAACCAAGAATATTTTGGAATACCAAATGCCTCATAGACACTAAATATCTGAGGCCAACAAATATCAGTTATCTGAAATAGTGCTGTGCAAATGTCAAAAATGCCTTATCGATTTTATTCTCATGTTTTTATTCAATTATTCAAATAAAATGTTTGTTAAGTACATATTATGAAAGCACATTAAATGGAAACAAATTTCTTTGCTTTTCTTCCTGCATTGTCATCCTGGGTGGTATTATCCACTCCTGCAACTTCAGTTACTATCTATATAAACTGATGACCCCACATTTATTTCTATAGCCCAGTTTTCTGTCTGATTATACCTGCTGTTTGGATATCTCAGTGTACTGACATACAACATTTTCAAAACTGAACTTACCATCATTCTTCCACAAATCTTTTCTGTGTTTCTTCTGCATATGGTGTCAGCATCCTTCTAGTTTCCCACATGAAGCACATAGAAATATCTCATGATAACTTGCTCTTCATCCTACTCCTCATATCCTGTCTATCACTGATTCAACCATTTCTTTTTTTTTATTTTAGGAAAGGTACAGGCAGGAATGGTAGGTGGACAGACAGGCAGGAAGAGAGAGGAGGAAGAAGCGTTTTTTGTTTTTATTTAGTTGTCCACACTAGTTGTTTTCCTCTCTAGACCCAGGACTTGAACCCATGGGTGTGTGGCTTGCGATCCTTCTGAGGTGATTGACCAAACTGATGCTCTATCAGGGCATGCCTGATTCAACTTCTTATATATGATCTCTCTTAAATTAGTCTATTTTTCCCCCATGGCTAATGCGATAACCCATACCACTGGCATTGATTTCCAGTTCTCCTAATTTATTTTCTTGCTTTCGGTCTTTTTAATCTTTACTATATTCCCTAATATCTCATATTCCTAAAATTCTTCAAGATTTCCCTTGGGATTTTCCCTAACATGGTTTCCCTAACATCCTATGTAATTTGTTCTTTCTGCCTCTCTAGTGTCACATCTCCCTACTTTCTCTGTGTCATTTACTCCTGCAAATCTTTGTGGTCTCAGCAAATATTTCCCGAGATGCCTTTTAAGATCCGAAACAATGGGTTAGATGCCCTTCTGCAATACTCTCCTGCTTTCTTTTTCTCTTATCATTATATAGTAAGCTCTGTGAGCCAGAGGCTTTATTTTTGAGCTGAGGTAACTCAACCAAAAAAATAATATTATTTACTGAAATAGGGAATGAATTTCTTTGAACTCAGGGATATCCATTGCTGTAGTTATAAAAGATACTCTTTAAATTAGATTTTAGAAGTATTTCAGATACTTTAATACAGGGAACTATCTGGGCACAATGTAGTTACAAGTAACAGTCAGAATTTTGTATAACCCAAAGTTTGTCTTATTTATTCAGATCATTTTAGTGAACTATTGTTTATGATGAGCATGTTAAATATTTATCTGCCAATTTAGAACAAAGATTGAGAATTATCATTCTAAATGATGTATTCCTGAAATAAATAACTAGGATTTTACTTTTTAAAATTGACCTGCTTATTATTAGCCTAGATATAAAATTTTATTTAGCAACATTCATTTATTTCCCAGGACTATTTCTGGAAGAAATATCCATGTTAGCAAGCGGGAAGCTATCTCTCTATGTTTATCTTTTTCACATTCCAAAGCACAAAATTGATAAAAAGGCAGCAAAGTCAAATTTTAAAAGAAGTGTCAAATCTTTACAATCTTTCTCAAATCATCTGAAGTGAGTTCCATGCCATGGGAAGTAATAATGGTATTTATAAACTAACTAGGGATCCTTACTTAGGACCCTTTTATGGGCTATCCTAGGTTTATAATCTAGTGGTATTAAGTGAAATTTTCTCTTCTTGATAATAAACAATATGTTTTGATTGACTAGTTAATAGGCCTAATTGTTTCTATAGATGCTATTAAACCAAGTTTAAATTTTAGCAAGTCTATTATATGAATTATCTGCTCTGATGCTGGATAAGCCAAAGGATGCTCTTTCAAATAATATATACATATTATCAAAGTGAGGCATAAAGAAAGGAATGCAATGTCCTCTTATAATTCTGAGACAAAATTTTGTTTATACTTGAGTGAAATAGAAATTAATTTAATAACAAAAACCCCTGCAATTTCTTCTTCATAATGTGATTGGGGAGTAAGATTATTATATTACATTGGTAATATGCTTTAAATTTATGTTATATTGTTATTCCAAGATACTCAAGGGATCTTTCAGTTAAAAAAAGTTATGGGAAGAATGGATCCCATTTCAAGGTCAGGGGCAGGATGAATAAATGAGTATTTCAGAAAAAGAATTGCATGATACAGGGAGTGTGAATTTTTGAAAATTTCTCCCAATATATATTGCCCAACACATGATATAGGTGTTCAGTATATGTTTCTTGGTTGACTGATTGAGTAAATGAATAGATAAATTCAGGTCTTGTACCCTGCTTATCCCAACACTTAATAGTAATTATTTCCTGACTCTCCATCCAAATTTTAGATAATTTTGCTCCCAAGTTTTAGAAGCTATAATGGCTTTGAAAGTGCTTAATTAAGAATGATTTGTTAATTATAATCTTTTTGGATAATATCCTTCCCCTTCTTACTCTTCAAGTTGTCTTTATACTTTCCATGTCTCATGCTACTTTTTATTCCATAGGCTAGTTTTTATTAAATGAAAGAGAGCAAAACTCTTTTTCTCTCTGCCTTTTAACAAATGCTATCATTTCTATCATTCTTTTCAAATCAGCAGTGGTTGCCATAAGTGTTGGCTTAGAGACAAGATGCCAAGTGCAGTGGCTAAATTTAAAGAGCAGCATTCCCACCTGTTGTTAATTGGCAGTGACCAGTCTCACACCCACAGTTTCCTCCTTCCTTTGTCTCCCACCAAGTACAATCCTTAGACCATACTTTTTATGTGTTTTTATAGAAACAAGTACTGACAGAATGGTGGTGGTGAACTTAATGTATATTTTACAGTTGTTGATTTACAAAGATGCACCTATTAAAACTATATAATAATAAAAACAAAAACAGAGGCACCTCATTTTTACTTGCATGTAACTAGACCAGGGGAAGGAGAGGATTGATTATATATATCTTTCAATAAATTAAGTTCGGGTTTTGTTTACAACATTTCTGCTTATAAATATTTCCCTGGGAACATTTGTGACTCAGCAGCAGAATTAACATTAGAAATTGGGACTACTAGTTCCCAATCTTTCAACTTTACCGTATTGTAACCCATTAAAGATACTGTATTTCATTATGTAATAACAGCAACACTGGCAACGGTATACCTTCAAAATGCTTTTTTTGCCTAAGCTAACATTTTTCTTTTATTTCCCCTCCAGATTTCTGCTCCCATGAAATATAGCTCCATACCATGTTTTATTAATTTTAAGTATGTTTACAAGAGGGAGTGTTCAACCAAAACAATCCTAATTTGCTAAAAACATAAAATAATAACCTCTTTTCACCCAGATTGTTAGAGGAGTTAACTGGATCCAAATAGCCGTTAGTTTAAAACAGAAGGTACTGATGAAGATTAAATATATTTTCTTAAAATTAAGAACAAAATTGGCACTAAATTAGTTTAGTTCCAGAGGAGTTGAAATCTGTGCAATACCAATGTAACGTAAAGATATTATGTGAACTTGAAGTAGGCAGACTAATGTGGCTATTTGATGAATTTTTCAAGACGATTAAGGAACTATCTCACCCCAAAATAATGTTTTAACTGACCACACTTTATGACATTCTTCTTACTGTCAGCATTGAAGGGTCCTATCAGTGTCAATATGTAAAAGAGCCAATTCAAGAAGTACTATCATCTAAAGAGTTAGATTAAATTAATTTGACACATTTAGTAACTGTAACCTGGAAAAGCTCTGTAGGAGATAGTCACAAATAATTTTGATACAAAATGTACTAGACTAGAGAGAAGAAGGGGTTCCTGGCCCAATCAGATTAGTCTAATAAAATAGATCTGATAATTATGGGTGTGTTCAACTTCGTTGTCAGATCAATTTACATCAAGTTTCAAAGTATTATGATAGAAAATCAAACAACAAATTATGAGAATTTAATTTTACCTGGACATGTCCTCTCAGAGGAAGCTGAGCTGGTCCTCAAAAGAGTGGGACAAGTGGTTTATAGGGACAGATGGGAATAAAGACTTAGAGGCTGTAAGGTCAGGGCAAGTTCAGGGTATAGGTAGCAGAATCTGAAGAGGAGAGTACTTTACTGATTTGAAATTTTGTTATAATTTAACCTTGTCAGAGAAAATTCTTGAGATTTTCGGGGGTACTTTTGAATATTCTGGAATGGACGGTGTTGAGTTCCATAGCAATGTGTGCTGAATTCCTATGCACACTTGGGTGTGGTTTGAGTGCCTGCCCCTTAATCACTTTAGATAGAGACTTTCTGGTTCCAAAGGTCTAGTAAACAGCAAAGGCTGCAGGAGACCACAAGGCAATCCAACATAAAAGGCACAGTATTAATGTTTGCTGCCAACCTCTCAGAACCTGAGAAATATGAACAAAGATTAGTCCTATTTGAACAAGACCCACTGTCCCTAATTCAGTGTTTTCCTGATGTTTTGTTCTTGACAGAAAAAAAAACCTTGGAATTTGGATGTTCCTGACCTAAAAGAATGCTAGATTATTGGGTCACTGAGTTTTATGACTATGAAGTCAGTCCTGTCACACAAAAATTCTAAGAGGAAATATGTAAATATGCATGTGATTTATGTAAATTATCCAGTATGAAGTTGCAATTTTAGAATAAGGAGGATAGAATATTGGGGTGAAAAAAGGAAAGACACAAAAATGAGGAAGGTAAAACAGTTGTGTGTGTGTGTGTGTGTGTGTGTGTGTGTGTGTGTTTTGTTTAATGAAGTGAGACTGGATATATAGATATAGATGGAAAATATATGTGGCAGGGTTTAAGCCCTTCTCAGCTACACTCACTAGAAAAAATTATGATCCAGAGAAACTGACATAGAGTGGACATAAATCATAACATAAACTAGAAAGTCAAGAGAAAATGAGTGGCAGTGATGGAGAGATGACTGGTAAGTGTAAATAGGAATTGTGGTATCTGGAAAAATAGTGAAGTCAAACAGCCAGAAAAACAATCTTGGCTGTGGTTCACGATAAGTATTTGCAGATTAAACCCTTTCCTCTTGTTCTCCTTTATAGACTTTTCCCTAATCTTTAAGAATTGCTGATCTCACTTGAACAATAATTCACATTATCAGTGAACCATGAAACCTAGCTCCCAGATCTTTAAGCAGATCTCTTTCCTGTTTCCTTATGCACATTAATGAACTTTGTGTATAACCTACCCTGGCTGTACTGGAATACTTAGGCAAATACTCCACTGAGTTGAGTCATATTTAGGAGCTCACTTCAGTGTACGTTTTATAAGGAAACTAGTTAGGGTTTCATGCTCCAAGAAATGTTCTGATTAGAATTAGCTAAAAAAAAAATCAAGTTGTTTTAAGGATTGGCACAGAAAAACAATTTTGCAGTCATGTAAGTTTCAGTGACCATGTTTTTATAATTATAAAAAAAATTGCATGTGGGAAAAAGATCATTCAAAAGGGTAGTTACCCCATATAACTACTCAGTATGATGTTTTCTTGTTTATTATTTCAGAAATTACTACCTAAAAATAATTAAATATATATGCATATATGTTTATATATGTATATGCGTATATATGTTTTTTCTTTTTTTAAAGGAAAGGTGCAGGTATGAATGAAAGTGAATAGGCAAGCAAGCAGGAGTAGTGAGGAGGAAGAAACATTTTATTTTTATTTAGTTGTACATCTTGGTTTTTGTTCTCCTGGCCCAGAATGTGAACCCGGAGCCTTGGGGTATATATATGCCTGCATTTTGGCTGGAGGCAATTGACCAAACCACTACTCCACCAGACCATGCCATATATATATAACTTTTAAAAGAATAATCTATACTGTATGTATGACAATTAATTTTTAATAGTTGAAAATTATGTTGTAGGGTTAGTGTCTAACATTTAGCCATATTCCTCTTAGGTAATTTAGATTTTCTTCAAAATTTTTACTTGAAAAATTACCATGTTTAAAGGTTTTTGTGATAACTTTGCCATTTTTTATAGATGTAATATTTCTACAGTGATCAGCATAGTATCTGGAATAGCAGGATATAAATGAATATTAATTCTCTTTTATTCATTCCTTCATATATGATTTCCTTTTATATGTAATTTTTTTAAGAGATGAAGATGATTGACATTTGTTTAGGTTAATTTCTAGTCCTGGATTATTAAAATTTATTTTAGTCAGTGGATCCTCAAATTATATAGCCTATCTTTTATAAATCAGTGGCTTCTTCCCTCCCTCCCTACTTTCCTTCCTTCCTTCCATTTTTCTGAAGGAAATGTATAGGCGGGAATGAAGGTGAACAGAGGCAGGCAGGCAAGAACAGAGAGGAGGAAGAATCACTTTAATTTTAAAAATTGTTCACCTTCGTTTTTCCTGAGGAGCCCAGGTCCTTGGGATATATGCGGACTGCACTCCTTCGGAGGCGGTTGACCTAACTGCTATTCCACCAGGGTGTGCAATCATCAGTGGTTTCTTCTTGGCAGATAAAAAAAATTGCACATTTTGGCAAGTATATAAGAAAACTTTCAGAAATTCAGTGTCAGGTTCATGCACTCAAAAAAAAAAAAGTAAAAAACCAAAACAAAACCACAATTGTGGGTTTTTTGTAAATGCAAAAACTAGAACTGAAAGATGCATGTCTGATTTTCATACGTGGAAAAATAGGGGCAAGGCAATTCCAACTGAACTTCTCAAAGTGTGAGATGGAGATGGAGAACACAATTCTGATTCATAGCCAGAATTGGTTAATGCACAGAAAATAAAAACATAACTAAAAACTACTAATCCTAGTAAGAAAGTATGAAGAGACGAGAGATAGGAAAGTGGCACCACATGGGCAAGTACATAAAATGCAATGGGACAAATATAGATGGGTGGAAAATTATTGTAAGTGAAGTTACTCTAGCATTGTCACAGATTTCTAACTAGGAGAATTTGTGTGTACAGCTGTTGAATGGTGAACTCATCTCATTCCTGAGCTCTCAGGTTCCAAAGCTTAATAATAAATGGCTTCAGGTGACCAAGTGGAGTCTCAAGTGGAGAAGCCAATCATTTTACCATTCTGGGATGGAGTGGAAGGATTAAACAAACCAAAGCTCCACTTTATTAGATATTCTTGGTCCAAGTAGTAGCATTTCTGTCAAACTTGGAAAGAAAATGAGTGATATAATAAAATTATGTATTTGTTTAAATTTATCACACAAGGTTGTACGCAAAGATGTTTTTGAAAATTTAAAATAATACTCTTGAATAACTTTTTCCTGCTCCAGATTTAAAAGGAGGTGTGAAAATTAACCAGCTCGTAATAATAAATGAATGGCAAGGAAATTCTCTTCTAAGAAAACTCGGAAAGTCCCTACTTACACAGTGCTTCAATGAACTTTCGCCATGAGCTTGTTTATGGTGGAAGTAAGTATTTTTGAAAGGGAAACTGATCAGAGTTATTACAAAGTGTATTCTAGCGGCTAGTTTAGCTAATTATGCAAATTCTTTAAAATAATCTTTACATGTTCTGTTTGTATAGTTAAATAAGTATACATACGATCAAAGATGGTAAGAAAGTAATATATCTGGGGAGTGTAAGAATATCAGTATAAGGGTGCTGTAAAAATGAAATGAGTATTTGAAATATATATGGGTTTTTGGCACTCTGATGGCTGTATTTATTCTGGGACTTTGATAATAGTCATTCTACCCTTCCTATATTATGCTGCATATCACAGTCATTAGCTCACCTCATAATTTGAAGTTAATTTCGACATATCCAAATACCATCAGTTATGAATGGCAATACTGGGCGTGTCGTTTAGAGTTACGGCATACCTAGTTAATGATTATTAATTTGGTGCCTATTTTGTCAACTTAGAACACTCATGAAGTATAAAGCTCTGTACAAATGTTTCCCAAGTTTCATAGCTCTTGTTGGTGAAAACTGGCCGAATCAAAAATGCCATCACTATTGCTGCTTTTCTGAGAGGCTCCGGTGCCAATTACCCGTTGCCGAGAATTTGCCCGTAATTGAATTTGTCCTACAATAGGTAACTCTGGAAGTGACAGGCAGGCTCAAGTGTGGCTCTCCAGCCCGTCGATTGGGTTTTTCAGGAAGCCCCGCCTGATTAACTCAGTCAAGGGTGGCAATTGGTCCGGTGCCCGCGAGTGGCGGGCTTTAGCTCCGCCCCGGCCGTCCGCTGCGCTGCCTGGGTCGGCGCCGTTTCCAGTTGAGAGATGGCGGCCGCCGCAGGTAGATCACTCCTGCTGCTCCTCTCCTCCCGGGGAAGCGGCGGGAGCGCCGGCGGCTGCGGAGCGCTGACTGCCGGCTGCTTCCCTGGGCTGGGCGTCAGCCGTCACCGGCAGCAGCAGCACCACCGGACGGTGAGCGAGCGCGCCCGGCGGCTCCTGGGAGGGCGGGGCGGTGCTGGTGTGTGGGAGCCGCCGGTAGGCAGGCCGCCGGGGCAGCTGGCGAGTTACCTCAACTCCCGGCCGCTGCTCATGTTGCCGGGTACTGAGCCGCCTTGCCCTTCAGGCGCCTGCGGCGGCGACCAGGAAAGGAGGGAGGGCGGAGGAAGCCGAAAGGAGGAGGAGGAGGGGCGACGACGGGGCTGTTCCCGCAGGATCGGGGACACCCGGGCGGGGAAGGGACGGGACTTGAACCTCACTGACCCGCCCCGGGTCTGGGTTCCCTCCCTCCTTCTTTCTTAATAGCTCTGCCCCATTGCAACTACCTGAGCCCCGTGCCGGTCGTCCCCCTTCTCTCCTCCTAGCGGGTTGGGGTGTCCTGAGTTGCCGCGGCTGCCTTGTGTGTGTCAGGAGAGTGGCAGTGCCATGCTGTTGAGAACTGTCCCCGAAGAGCAACCCAGAACAGCAGCGGGGCCGCTCCCTTGCCTTCTCTCGGCCCCCTGGGAACGAACCAGAAGGAAAATAAAACTTTATCTCCCCCCCCAACGTCCTCCCTCCCCCCGACTTCCTGTATGTGGGGCCTGGGTAACAGCTCTCTGGCGATGGATGGTGCATTGCTTCAGGATGCAAGCTCCTTACCCTCGGGTCCTTAAACGTCCTCGGTGGTCCTTTTTGGAGGGCTGACTTAAAAGCTTGTTCACGCGTGCCTGAAGAAAGAAGGGTGGGCAGCGGGGAAAGGGAGGCTGTATGATAAGTTGTTCACAGAGGCAGAGATTTGGTGGATTTCATTGACTGACAACGAAAAGGAGTTTCTTTAAATAGCTTTGAGGGGTGGTTTGTGTGTGTGTGTGTGATTTTTTTTTTTTTTTTTCCAATTGCAAGAGATCAACTTGGCATAAATTCTTCACTTAAGAAGTCAGCAGGTTTTCTTCCTTTGACTTTTTAGACCTGTATGTGTTGGTCTCCCACCAACTCTGATGGAGTGCAGGTTTTATTCCTATGGCTTAAGTTATATACTGTGGTAATGAGAGAATCAGTGCAGTCTGATGGGAGAAGCTAGTAACTTCAACCCTCAGCAAATAAATCCATCTGTCTTGTTCTGGTCATATAGTTCTTAAGAGGAAACTGAACTACAGGTTTTTACAGAAGCTAACCTAATACTAATGACAACATAAAATTAAGTGTCTGAAAGAGTGATGAAAACTAATGCTCTGTAAATTCAAGATGATATTCCTTTTAGTCATAGGTATGGACCCTGTCCTCATTCTTGTGGGGAAATGGTACTTCTTCATATTTGACATGCTGACATATTGCTTTGTTGAAGCTTTTGGGTGAGAGCTGAGCTTTTCCACAGTTCAGTTTAGATTTGCATGTTCCATAGCCTCCAGTTATGTGTTTTGTTCTCCTAAAAACATAAGGCCACCAAACATCCGATTGCACTTCTTTTTCTGTCAAACTGTTTAAAGATTTCCCAAGTTGTCTTTATCACTGTATTTTGATAATACATCTTCTAACTTTGTGCAATTTGTTTTAAAGATCACTTGGGTGTGGTGTTTATTTAACATTTTTAAATTTGTACCTTGTATATTTTCCACTGTGTGAATCTGTAAGGCTCTGAGTGTCTTCCTTGTGTGGGTACTTCATGGACGTGTTCTGTTCTATTCTGGGTGGTTAAAGGGGATGTGTTGAATTTGTAACTGAAAACATAATTAAAATGAAGTGTTATTTCTGAAGGGCAGAAGTGTTATCATGGGAATGGTGACTTGTAAATGAACTTAGAATTGTAAATTTAAAAAAAGTTGTACCTGTTTATTTAAAATACTTAAAAATATTTTCTTTTTCTGTCATTATTCTGAAGTCATCATGTATAGACAGCTGTCTCCATTTGTTGCTCTGTGATTTCTCAGATGACTCAATTTGAAAGATTTCTCTTAGAGATTTATTTAACTCTGACATTTTATGCCTGAGGCACAAAAAGGGGAGTCTTGGCCAAGGTTACAAAGCTAACATACAATAGTTTTAGGACTCCTCACCTCAGATATTTGATACCACCTTTTGTGTTTTTATTACCAAGTATAAGCTTCTTTACATCTCTTGTACCTTGTAAAACGAATAGTTATCTGTCAGGAAAGTATTAATATAAGTAGATATTGATTTTGAGGCACATGCATTAGGAAAGTAAGGCGAATATACAATTTGCTGTTTTAAAGGTCCCTGGGAGATACTAAGATTGAGTCTTGCATAGCAGACATCCTATGTATGTGCAGCAGATGGCACTCTGCATTGCACTACATCACAGGTCCAGCTTGTGTCACTTTGTTTTGTTATAGTAGGTATACTAAATTAGAGTCAAGGGAACATTAATCAATTACAGTATTGGTTAACTATTTGCTCTAGAGACAGGTTTTATTGCTTTTTGGGTTTTTTTGTTTTGTTTTGTTTTTTTAAGGAAAGGTGTAGGCAGGAATGAAGGCAAATAGGTGGGCAGGCAGGAAGAGAGAGAAGGAGGAAGCATCTTTTATTTATTTTTATTTAGTTCACACTGGTTGTTTCCCACCAGACCTGGGACTCGAACCTAGAGGTATGTGGCTTGCTCCTTCGGAGGCAGTCGACCTAACTGTGGCTCCACAAGGGTGTGTCTAGAGGCAACTTAAAACAGTTTTTTTCCCCCGAGTTTGGAGAATGAATCTAGAGCATTATAATATTTCACCTAATTGGTAACTGTGGTTGTGAAGTTGTAAACATAAGCCTCCATCCCAGCTGCAGTTAAAACATCATTCAACTGAATATAAGAGTAATGGTAGAGGGGCTTTTTCAATATTGTTAGCACTCGCTGCTGTAATTCTTCCCTTCCTGTGTGAAAAACCTGTTTTTGCTCCCATATTTGTGACTGTAACCAAGTCTGATGTAAAATGTTTGTTGTGTGCCTCTGTGTGTAGGTGCCTACTACTTTCTAAGATGATTTTTTGGGGAGGAACTGCCTTTATTTGTGATCTGTGTAATTCTTTTGCTAAATCAAACTGTCTCATCTCTGATTATGAGAGCCTGACTGTTGGCATTTCCTAGTGGTTAACGGCTCTGCTGAATTACCAAATCTCTTGCCTAAGTCTGTCATTGCACTTTAGTTGGTGGCTGCCCCTCTACATATTGTAGTTCTTTGGCAATGATGTTATTACTTCATTTTAACCTGAAAGTTTTAATAGAAGTTACATGGCCTGACACAAAGGCAAGCCCCTATTATTTAATTGGGTTTGTTATGGTCTAGCCCAGAATTCTTTAACCAGTTTCACGCCAGCACAAACATTCCATGACACTTAAAAAACTAATGTTCCATACTAAATGTTTTTTGTGGTTCTTGTAGCTAAAATTTTATTCTTAATCACTCTTCTAGTGTCTAAAATCCATTTCAGGTTACAGACTAGGTATGACCTCTGAATCCTTTGAATCTAACATTCTCACTTTACAGTGGAGGAAAACTGACCTAATGGGAACTGAGAGAAGTGACTTGTTAGGCTCTGTTTGTGGTTAATGACATCTGGGATAAAAGTTCCTTTGAAATGGAGGTGGGTCATGGAGAAATCTTAGTGTACATCTTTCATGATTCCTGTGTTTTAAATTCATTTCCATTGTTCTATTTCTTTTTCTCTGAATTCTGGTCAAATCTGTTATGTTCTGGACACAGGTTGATAGTGATTTGTCTTGTTCTCTGAATGTTTCATTTATGGTTGTCTTATCTTACTGTGGAAATAAGACAATGACATGTATCTTCTTACTTTTGTCTCCTAGACTTCAGCACATTGCTAGGTACAAAGGTGATACTCAGACAAGCATTAATTGAATAGACATCCTTTTGTCTGCTTGCTAGTAACTTAATTAGCCACATTTGGATAGCCGTGTTTTCTTTGGTTGATTATACATTTCTTTTTTCTTTTCTTTTCTTTCTTTTTTAAAGGAAAGAAATAGGCAGGTATGAAGGCAAGCAAGCAGGCAGGCAGGAGAGAGGAGGAAGAAGTACTTTATTTTTCTTTAGTTGTTGCACATTGGTTGCTTTCCTGCTGACCTGGAACTTGAACCAAGGGGTGTGTGACTTGCTCCTTTAGAGGCAATTGACCTAATGAATGCTGCACCAGGGCGTGCCAATTATACACTTCTCTGTGGAGAACTGATAGAGTTGCTACTACTAGACTAATTCTAAAGTGGCACTAGCTTTCAGTCCAAAGCCAGTAAAAGTATGATAAATACAGAGTATTGCAAATATGTTTGAATCAGATTCTAGATTTATTGTTGTTTTAGTCTATTATATTTTTAAAAGTTTGAGGGTTCTGAATAAATGCTTAGAGCAGACTTGTTTTTAGAAAAGGAATTAAAATTTGTCTTAAAACGTTGCTTTTTTGAAAGCCATAAAATATTTGAATGAGTACATTTGGATTTATTCAACAAATTCTGATTATATGAACTTTTCTAATTCCTGGGGTCTCTATTTTGGAACTGTAATCCAAGAGGAAATCTGAAGAAGAAAATGCAGCATCAAGAATAGTATTATTTCAAATTCTATAAATTGAATATGAGTCATTTTTGGTTTGGGGATTGCTGCCTCGTATTTGAAGTTGAAAACAAGGAGTGGTCATAGTGAAATAGCTTTTCATTGCTACTACTAACTGAACAACCACTGAGAAGTTGTTTTTCTTTCTTTGATGCTCTGTGCTCCTGTGTTTTCTTAAAAATTACTGTTTGTTTTCCTAGGATTAAGGACAAAATTAAAGGTTACTTTTAAGATAGCCATTCAATATAGGAAAAGCCCCTATTCCTTGTTTGATTAATCTCATGCTGTGGCTCATGGATATATTAGAATTACTGAAACAACATTATTAGGAAGATTCTGTTGCTACCATAGAAGATGGGTACTTAAGAGAATCCTGGATTTTAAAATTCAAAAAAACCTTAGATTAAAGAAAAAGTGTGCAAGAGTAGTGAAAAAAAACTTTTTTAGTTGACTAGCAAGCTGAAAATGATTCACACATCTCTTGACTTTTCCCATTCAGTTATTTTCCTATGAAATTATATAATTCTATGCTTCTTTCTCTTTCTTTCTTTCTTTCTTCTTTCTTCCTCTTTTTCTTCTTTTTTTAAGGAAAGATGCAGGTAGGCAGGAAGAGAGAAGACACATTTATTTATTTTATTTAGTTATTCATCTTGGTTGTTCCCCCTGGTCCCAGATCTTGAATTGGGGTCTTTGTTGTATATGTGGAGTATGCCTGACGTATTAAACCACTAGGTGACCAGGATGCACCTTTGTTCATTTTTTTAATGATTAAGCTGAAACTAAATTTTAAAAGTGAATTAGGGTTAAATTCTTCCAGCAGGCACTCAAACTCCAAGTCTTGAATGGTTACTCTCTGATTTACATCAAGCTTGATGACACCTGTCAAAGAACCTATCTCTGAGGGTTGAGCCAAGGGTCACTACCCGTTTATTTATTTTACTACACTTTCTTAAATGCTTGCAGTGAGGCAGCCTGTGTAAAAATGAAAGTTGACTTTAAGCAAAGTAATTTTAATAAGTTTAGTGAATTATTACCCATAAACTGTGTGCAAGCTTGAATCTCTTTTATTGATAGAAATATAACTTGGTAAAATGACACCACCAACTGGATCTAATAGCATGCTAAAATAGAAGTTTTTCTAATGCAATTCTGGAATGATTGGATAATATGACATTGCATTTTTACATCTCTCTTAAAATTCTTATCAAAAATTTGTTAATGACATTAAAAGTATTAATCTAAAAGAGTAGGATGGTTACCTTTAAGCTTTGTTACTAAAATTTTCAGTTTTTACATATTTTAAAAATATTTATTGTCCAGTTTGTTGTTTGGAAAGTACTTGTAATGATCACCAGGAAATTGCTGAGGAACCTTTTAGGTCTGTGAGCTACAGTCCTGAATTGTACTGCCTTCAGATAGCAAGAACCTTTAAATTCTTTTTTTTTTTTTGCCTTCCAAGACAGGCCTGCTTTGTACTTATTTCTAACCCACAACAAGTGATCTTACAGATCAAATGTCAGTTTTAAACTCTAGTTTAGAGAAAGTTAATTTAGCAACTGATATTTTGTCAAATAACAGGAGAGTTTAAACTACCTGACCTCTATAGGTAGAGGAGTAAGCATATAAAGAAAATATCTAACATCTAAAGGCATTGTGTTACTTTGTTTAATTCCCACCATAACTCTGAGAGGTATTATTATCCTAGTTTTATAGCTGAGGAAATTGAGGATGAGATAGGTTCACGTCCTCTTAAGTGTCATAAATCATTTTAATGTTAGGGAGGCAAGAAGGATAAGATATTTTGGAGCTAAAGTTTAAGCCTAGGTCTGGTTAGAATTAGAGCTGTACCATGTTTTGTGCTAGTGTGAGTCCTCCTTCATTTTCATCTTTTCTTTTGTCATGTTCTTGCAGTTAGTACCATGCATCTACTGCAGTTTTCTTCCAAGAGATCTCTGCATCCTTCCCACTTACTACTTTCTTAAATCTCTTTCTCCATCCTTCTCTCCAGATATTAGTTGATAAGGGTCTGAGTTATTGCCTCCTAGGATTTTTGTAATTTAGTTTAGGTACCTGAAAAATCCCATCTAGTAAATCTGGTAATTTTTGAGCATTGTTTCTGTACTAGACACTTTATAACATTGTCTAATTACTGAACACTAGCCCTTTAGGCAAAATATTGTCCCCTTTGTACCAATGAGAAAATGAATACCTAGAAAAGTTAAGTAACCTGGAGTCATTGAGAAAAATATCTGTTAAGCTTCTAGTCATTTTGAGACCCTTCTAGGAAAGAGAGATGTCTCTGATAGTCCTAAGAATTCAGTCTGACCAGGAGACATTGACATACTAGACTTTAACTAATTGTGTCTATTTTCTTTCTTCTTCTTTCTTTCTATATGGAATTTCCATAGAGCACTTAGACTTGCCTGAGAGAGTTGAGGGAGGCTTCAGTGGGGAGTCCTAGCTTTCACTGAAATATGAGGAAAGATAATGTGTGAGGGACTGGAAAAGTATAGTCCAGCTTCCAGACAGTTCCAAGATCTGACATGAAATTATGAGGGCGTAAGATATTTGAGAAATAGTCAGTAGTTAGTTATAATTGGAATATAGGTAAGAACTACCAGAAATTAGGCAGGAGAATAGTAGTGATGCCAATATGAATTAATATTTACCAAACATACCATGTGCCAAGCACTTTACATAGATAATCTCACTTAGTTCTTGTGACATCTTGTATATAGGCATTGTTGGTATCCTTGTTTACAGATAGTGAAACTGAGTTAGCTCAGATTGGGTAAGTGATTTGCCGAGGAACACAGCTGGTAAATGACACACAACTAGTAAATGACTTTCTCAGGACCAGACAGCTAGTCAGGGGCATACATAGCATACAAACACAAGCAGTCTGACTCCAGAGCCTTTCTCTTAAGCACTGTGCTCTGGTGAGACTGAAGGGACTTGTGAAGGAGTTGAAATTTTATATGTAGGTCAGTGGTTTTTTTAAAAAAAAAACTAATCCTCAATAGAAATACATTTTTTATAACAAATGTATATATGTAACACAGGTGTATGTGTATGTAAAACAAAGAAAAGTTTCATGAAGCAGTAATTTTACTATGTATACAGCATACATAGTTTCTATTCTGTTAAAGAATACTGACCCACTTAAATTGATTTTATAATTTAAACACAGTTTAGAAAAATACTGCTAGTCAATAAGTGAGTGTCTGAAGAATCTCAAGTAGGGAATTGCATGGGAATGTTTAGGTAGATCACATCGACAGCAGTGCAGACATCGGTTTGGAGAATGTAAGACCAGAAGGACAGAGAGACCATGAACAGGCCTCTTAATGGACCTAGCAAAAAATGCTTGAATTAGGCGATAGTGAAAAGGGAATAGAAAGAAGGAGGATTTAAGAAGTTAAATTGATAGAATTTGATGATTGGTTGTGGACTATCATTCAGCTAATACAATTAAAGGCCTGTCCTGACCCTATTACTCAAGCACTTTCTTTGTGTTTTTTTTCTTTTTACAGTTGTGGTAAATATGCTTCTTTGTTGTCTTTTCTATGCCTCTTGGTTGTGTTTAAAAATGTGCTGATCTGGGTTAATTTTAAGTGATTAAAACAGAGTCTAAAATCAGATGCTTACCTTATAGTCTTGCCTCTTTTCCCATATACCCTCAGAATCTGGAAGATTCACATAGCATGATAAGAACTCATCAAATCTTTGTTGAAAGAGTGTGTTTTGTGTATTATACTCTTCCAGAGGATAAACTTTTTAAAATTTTTATTTTTTACTCCATCTGGTGTCTTGAACCCTTGTGCTGTAGTCCTTCCATGGCCTGCAACTTAGTTGCTTTAGCTGCCTGAGCCACAGGGGCGTGTCCCAAAACAGGAACTCTTAGTATTATGCTCATTAATTACAGAAATATTGAGTCATTTTCTTTGACTTTTTTCTCTTTAACTTTCCATTTTTGTAATCTTTTATTTCCTTTAGGAAATGTTAAGCATTGTATTATGGTCTTGTTTAAAAAAAAAAAAATCTTAAACATGAAACCCTTTCTTAGCAAAATTTTAGCAGTTTTCTTTTTTTTTTTTTTCTTAAGAGATGTAGATATATGAAATTCGTACTGCTTCCACTATTCCAGTTTCTCGAGAGGTATATTAAATAAAAAAGAAATTGTTAAAAACAAGCTATTTGTAGTGACTCTTTTTTAGACTGTACGTATTTAGTCTTCTAGGTATTAGAATACAAAGGTAAGTTATCTATTTATTTGATAACTATGACAATTTTTAGAACATTACAGTATCTTTTCTACCAGAAGAGATTGTATTGACAATAGTGTTGTGAGCTTTTTAAATCTTATGGGAGCAGAGAATTGCTGTACCATCACAGATTATTTATTAGTATTCTGAGATAGTTATATAATAAAGTGATGGATATAGTGAGAGAGAGAGAAAGAAAGAAAGAAAGAAAGATAGAAAAAGAGAGACTTTTCCAGTCACCAAATAAAAGTAATTGAAGAGGATTAGGTGCTGTGCGTGCTACGTGATATAATAGAGGTAGGAGTCTGAGTTCTGTTTCCTTTTCTTTAAGTAACTTGCTATTTGACCTTGCAAATGACTTAACTTTTTTGTCTAACTATTTTTTTCAATTCAATAAGGATACTTGATTAGATGGGCCTAATAGGCTTCTTTGATTTTAAGATATATGTCAGTTTTGCATTTATACTTTACAAGTAATTTTTATTTTATTTCATTGTATAAAAACAGAAATCCAGGTATATATTTGCTTATTCTCATTTAATGAAAAAAATAGTCTTCTTCATTTTCAGGACAGTTTGCATAATTACTTCGGACATCTGAATGAACAGTTTGCTCTGTGTTTCCCTTAGACTGTTCATTTGCCTTTAGTCCATCTTTCTCCTTTGTCTTCTTTCCTTCAGTCCAAACTGCAGGTTATTTAGGAAAAGAGGTAAAGTTCTGGCAAAGATCTGGCCGGAAATCCACACATTTGGAGAGCTGTGGGAAGCAAAAAATAATTCATGTTGGAATGTTGAAGATAGGAATGTTCTAATAATTTGTTCTAAATGATTCTGAGTTGTGACCTGCCAGCCTGAAACAGATGTTTGTGTTTTCTTTTGTAATTGCACTGTAGGAATCCTGAGTGTGAAAATATTAACAACTGATTAACTGCCCATAGTAACCTATTTTCCCGAGCTCTCTGCACTGAGCCTAGTATGGTGTCAAGAAAATAGGCAATGTTGGATTAATAGGTTGGATTGAAAGGTTCTAGAGACCACTGTAAATTTTTCAACCCTTTGGAGAATGCAGCTGAAGATCATGTTCTTCTTTGTGTCTAGATACTACAGAGATAGGAATCAGAAATGTCAAGAAGGAATTTGTTTCTTGGTTTCAGGCAGAAGCTAATATTCTTAAGAGTTCACAGATTGTGCTGAAACAAGCAAGACCATATAAAATGCTAAGTAAATTTAGTAATAGAAAAAGCTTGTAGTGCTATTATAAGTACTTTGAGAAATTGACACAATAGCATTTACCTGGCTAGTATTTGTGGTGAGTGGAGGAGAAGAGGGAAGAGTGAAGGCACTATTTGAAACTATTTGAAAGAATACTGCCAACTGTAGATGTGTTGTGTGTGTGTGTGTGTGTGTGTGTGTGTGTGTGTGTATACATTTCCAAAGATGACAGATTTTTGAAGGTGTTTATTTTGGAACTGATCTTCTGTATTTCCCTTCTTCCCCCACTGTATCCTGTATCTCATACTGCCAGAATTCTGGTAGCTGCCATGAAGCAGGGCTGTGGCAAGTGGCCAAGTGTGATAAAAACCTATTTTTCATTTAAAAACAGTATAGATATCAGAATGCTTTAAAGAAGTATTTAAACATTGATTGAGTGGTGTGGAAGAAGTAGCAAAAAACCTAATGAGAAGATTGAAAAGTTTTGATTTACTTTTGATAGAATTGCATTCTTTTGTAAACAGAATACTAGCCAATGTCTCTTTGTTAGTTTCTCTTTCTTGCCTTTTTCTGGTCTTTAAGTGCTGGTACTAAGAGCTGTTGAGTAGGAAAAAAAGAATTTTCTCATCATGATGAAGTAGTAGTGATTTTGTTTTGAATTTGTTTTTATTTTTGAGGAGCGCTAAATGGAATGTTTGTCTAAATGTCTCATTATATACATATGCATATTAATAATAGAATTAAAAAATTTTCTTCTTTTAACTCCAAAGAAAGTGGCTTACCATGAAATGGTAAAACAGAATCATAGTATAACATTACAGAATTTTGGAATATTCACTTAGACATAGAGAACTGAACACTTGTCAGTAATTTAATTTTATATCTCATTCTGCATTTGTGTTTGATTCAGAATGAAATCAAGTTTGTAGCTTGGCCAAGTGCTACAAAGTCAGGTGATCTTTAAATATATAGTGGCTTTCTTTTTTAATGATTTCTAGAGCTTTTAGCAGTAAAAGGAAGAAAATGAAAGGGAACTGTAATAGATTTCTTGCCTAAAATGAGTATTCTTCGTAAGATTAAAAGCAGAGGCAGCTGAGGCCCTGAGTTAAAGATCTGAAGGTCACATCTCAGCCAGCATCAGAAAGTAAACAGCACTAGTGGAAGAAAAGACAGACAATAACAAATGATGAGCAACCTCTCAAGAAGCTCACTTGCACAAAACATTCCATCACCATTGTTTTATGTGCCCTTCATAGGGAAATTGCATTGTGTTCAGTCAAGCATACAAGGGAAGTATCTTTTCTTTTAAAAATTGTAAGTAATATCATGTATGTAAAAGTAAGTAGAAAAATCTTTTTTCTTTAATTTGAGAAATTAAACCCAACTTGCTATGTAATTGCTGCTCCAAGTTCTTTCTTCAGTCCTATTTCCATTCTTCTCTCCCCACAGTAACATCTCTCCAGTTTTGTGGGACCATTCCCATGCGTGTTAATGCTTTTGAGATATATATCCATATGTGAAACTTTCCCCATGCCTTATATAGTATTGTTAACATATAAACTTTGTTTAGAAAGTATGTAATTTGTTCATTTTGTTTAATATAATTAAAAAATACTTATGTAGTCTATACATGTGGTTTTGTTCATACTTTGTGGTTTTTCGTTCTCTAGTTTACATGATAAATAATTTTCCTATTGACTGAAAGTATTTTTTGCTGAATATTTTGGGGGAACAGGCAAGATAAATAAATACGTCATCTTTAAAGTTAGACTAGGAGTGTTATTTTGATTTTCAAAAAATTAGTTTCCTTTTTTGGTGTGGAATGTCCTCATTTATCATATTCCTGGGAAAACCCTTTGTACTTCCTGAGAGAAGGCGAAGAGAAGTAATGTTTCATTGCTTCGATGAACATGTCTTGTACAAAATGCAGAACAAAATCTGTTATAGCACAGTGAGCTCATGAGAGGTTTAGCTGCTACAGCAAAAGCTTGGTTTACTTTAGTAAATTCTCGGAATTTTCAAGTGCAAACTGTGGATGGAAACTTGTTGGCATTAATTCATTGCTTCTTTTGTGCATTTGGAATAATTTGCGATTTGAGACTGTTAGCTTTGTTTTGTAAAAGGATGTATACCTTATATGGTGAAAAGAATGTTCTTGAATTGTGTCACAGTTTTATGGAGAAAAGGAAAAATGAGATCTGGAATGAGGGGAGGTATTTCTTTTTGAGTCAGGTAGTTGATTTGAGAAATATTTGTTTCAATAATTTTATATATGTATTTGTTAAATTTCAGTGTATATTGCATATTCTTAACTTTGTAGTCATTACTTTAAAAAGGGAATCACTGATAATTATTGTTTTCTTCCAAATTTCATGCAGTTGTCTTTCATTTGCAACATCTTTGATAATGTCTTGAATTATTTTTGCAGAATACAAAGTACAGAGCTTCATTCATGTTGTCCCTCCAAATGATTTGCTATAGTGCATTAACTAGAAATGCTGAAGTAGCAAGGGAAACACTAATAAATGGGATGCTTTCCAGGGCTGTAGCTAAGGCAAGACAAACACAAGCCAAAATTAGAAGAAAATGTTAGTTAGGCACTCAAGATGTAGTCTGGCCAGATATGCCATTAATAGTGAATATCCGTTCTAATTAAATTAATTGAGACCTGGGCAATTTGAATCAACAGACTGTTAAAAAGGTGACCTAACTTTAAATATATTAGAATTAGAGCATAGTGCATGAATACTTTTTTGGCTAAAACTTATTTGGAATAACAACTTCAATTATTTTTGCTTTTTCTTATTGGGTACTTTCAAGACTGATTAAACTCAACTACCTGTTTGTTTCTTCCATTGTGACTCTAAGGGAAAAGGTACTGAATTGGCCTGCAAATAAAAGAAGTGTGGGTTTTTTTCTTTCTCTCTCTTTTTCTTTTTGTTAGAGTTGATTAGACTGAAGGAGGGGAAGGAGAGTATTAGAAATGATTTTTTAAAATTAATTAATTTTTTTAAAGGAATGGTGCAGGCAGGAATGAAGATGTGTAGGCAAGCAGGAAGAGAGAGGAGGAAGCAGCACTTTATTTATATTTAGTTGTTCATATTTGTTGTCACCTCTCAGGCCCTGAGTCTTGAATCTGGGACCTTGGAATGTATGTGGGCCTGCTTCCAGGTATATCAGACCACTCGGCTACCAGGGTGCACCCAGGAATAAATTTTTTTATTTTCACTATTTTCCTTACAAATCACAATTTTTTTCACAGGTGATTTTACCCATGAATAGTGTATGTATGAGGAGAGGAGTGGTGTGTGAATAGGCTTTGAAAATTGATTCTTGTTTTTGAAGTTTCTGTGATTTAATTTGCTAAGAGGCAAGCATTTTGACACAGAACTTTTAAACTGGAATGGTGTATCTAGGTATATGACTCAGGTTTTTATTTGTTTAGTGTACCAAGATTTCTAAGTTTTGTAAATTTGTTTTTGAAATCAATGAAAGTTTCTAGATGAACCTGGACAGCCCGAGACTTCTGTTACTAGGATTCCCTTAAGTTTTGCAAATTTTTCTTATTTTTTAATTTCTTTTTAGTGTTCTGTTTGCTTTTTGAGATGGGGTGAAAAAAATTTCCCTTTTTTAAATCATTTGAGAAAGTTTGAATCGTGAGTCTATATGAACCTTCCATGTGGTTGTCAAAGATTACATACTTTCTCTGAAAAAAAAATAAAGTTCATTTCACAGTTTCTCATAACCAATCTGAATTTATTCTAGGTTATAACACATATTCTTTTGCAAGTGCCCTCCTGTCTTATGGGTCACTGTAATAATTAGTATCTCAGAATGACCTAATAAGTGATTTTCAGACTTTGTTTTCTCTTTTGGCATTATATACTGAGATACCCATGTCAGCAGGCTCAGGAGAGCCTTTGCTTTTGACATTGACTTTACTTTTTTCTATTCTTTTAGGTCTTTCACGACCATTCCTACAGTGGTTGGCAAGATACCGTTTTCACCTCATTCTCCATGTACCATGCCAGTGACATCTTAGCTGCTAGAGTGTGGAGCTGGCCTGTGGGAGTCAAGTAAGTGCCTTTTTTACTATTTGGCATGGTTTTTGCTTATTTTGCAAAGCCATGTAGAGGAACTTTTTAAGATTAGTTTTTAAAGGCACTTGCTTGATCCTTGTGACCCAGTTCTTTGCTTCAGCTTGTTTTTGAACACCTGGCAGCCAACATGGGACTGAGTTTAGTGAGGTGACTCTCTCAGTATGTAGTATTTTTACTGGGTAGACCCTAAGGAGATGTTAGATTTGATGTTGGCCTGATTGAGCCACTTATATTGGTGAGAACCCCTGTCCCATCCCCAAATGAGTCAGAACTGCTATATTAGCTCAATTAGTTACTCTGGCCTCCTAGAAATTTAACAGGTTATAGGTGACCTGAGGTCAGCTAGTCTGATTCTACCAGGTTGCATGTAAGCAGAACAACACTCAGGAAAACCAATGACCTTGATATTTATATGATTTAATTTAATTTAATATGTGGAAGACGTGTTAATGAGGTTTGGGTTTCTGTATTTATTGCTCAAGTTGCTAAAACCTGGTATTTTACTTTTGCAGGTCACCTTGTAAATTTTGCCTATATATAGTAAACACATCCCCTGTTATATCATAACAACCATGTAAGGGAGAGTGTTTTCCTGCTCTATCTTAGGTATTGGTGATGGGACCTGTTCACGCAGGGGAAACTTGAACATGCTCAGGTATGTGAAGGTCATGATTTATAAGAATTTTCTCCTTGCAAACAAAACATTTCACTGTGAACTCACAATATGGTTTTACAAAATTTATCTATCATGCCATCCTGCCCCGATGTTATAGAAGAGGAATTGTCAAACTAAAGCCAAGACCTCTGCTTGTTTTTGAGTCCCCAAGGGCTTCTCTATGACTGATGTTATGGAAAGGCTTTCCTATGTTGTCTTCTAAGCTTTATGGTTTCTGGTCTTATGTCCATGTCTCTAATCCATTTTGAGTTAATTTTGTGAATGGTGTTAGACAGTAATCTAGCTTCATTCTTTTGCATGCAGCTGTCCAGTTTTCCCAACACCATTTGTTGAAGAGACTTTCCTTTTTCCATCAAATACTTTTGGCTCCTTTGTTGTAGATTATCTGATTGTATGTGAGTGTGTTGGTTTCTGGTGATTCAGTTCTTTTCCACTGATCTGTGCCTCTGTTATTATTCCAGTACCATACCATTTTGATCACTATAGCTTTTTAGTATAGTTCAAGGTCTGGAAGTGTAATCCCTTCAGATTCATTCTTTTTTCTAATGATTGCTTTGGCTATTTGGGGTCTTTTGTTGTTCCATACAAATTTTAAGATTTTTTCTTCTATTTCCTGGAAATAAGCCCGTGAGATGTTAATGGGGATTGTGGTAAGATGACCATTTTAATGATATTGATTCTTCCCAGCCATGAAAAGGGGATGTCTTTCCATTTCTTTATGTCCTCCTCTATTTCTTTTAAGAAGGATGTGTAGTTTTCATTGTATAGATCTTTTACTTCCTTTGTCAGGTATTTAATTCATTTTACTTCTGTTTTAAATGGTTTGGTTTTCGTTTTCTTCTAGTGCATTATTTTGTGTATAAAAATGAAACAGATTTTTGCACATTGATTTTTGTAGCCTACCGCTTTACTGTATTCATTGATGAGTTCTAGAAGTTTTTTGATAGTTTTTTTTTTTCAATATATATAATCATATCATCTGCAAATAATGAAAGTTATACTTCTTCCTTTCCAATTGGGATTCCTTTTATTTCCTTTTCTTGCCTAATTGCTCTGGCAAAGACCTCCAGTACAATGTTAAATAGTGGTGAGAGTGGACAACCTTGCCTTGTTCCTGACCTCAGAGGAAATGCTTTCAATTTTTTATCATTGACTATGATTTTGACTGTGGGTTTTTCATATATGGTCTTTAATATGTTGAGGTATGACCCGTCTATTCATATTTTATGGAGAGTTGTTTTTTTAATCATAAGTGGGTGTTGCATCTTGTCAGAAGCTTTCTCTGCATCTGTTGATATGATCATGTGGTTTTTCCTCTTTGCTCTTGTTGATATGGTGTATGACATTAATAGATTTACGTATGTTGAACCATTCTTGCATCTCTGGGACGAATCCCACTTGGTCATGATGGATGATCTTTTTGATTCATTGTTAAATTCGGTTTGCTAATATTTTGTTGAGAATTTTTGCATCTATGTTCATTATAGATATTGGTCTATAATTTTCTTTCTTGGTGACATCTCTGTCAACTTTTGATATCAGTGTAATATTAGCCTCATGAGAAATATTTGGGAGAGTTCCCTTTCTTCAGTGTCCTTTGCTTGTTTTGTAAATAAAGATTTATTGGAACACACATTCATTCATTTACATATTATTTATGGATTGCTTTTGTACTTCAACAACAGAGTTGAGTTGTGACAGATAATGAGACCTACTAAAGCCTAAAATCCTGTCTGGCCCTTTAAGAAAAATTTTGCCATATTCTGCTATTGAATTAAACTTCAAGTTGTATTTAGATATCAACTTAATTAGAATCCTAGTTAATTTAAAAAATCTTCTAAAGAGCAAGCCAAGACCTGTATTCTATGCAGACTAGCAAGTAAATATTTGCTCTGTATATAGTGGTGGGATTATAATATGAGGTTAATGAAATGAAAAACTATGATGGCATTCCTACTTATTTTTTCTTTCACTCGCGATATTCTTCCTGTCTTCCTTCTTCCCTTCTCAGTGGTTATAAACATTCATTCATTAATAGGATATTATTATTCTATCTAGATGCTCTAAAGGTTTCATATATCAGATAATGATAAAACATTTAGCTAGAATGTCTGGCAAAGTCAAGAAGTGATATCGGAAGGACCTTTTGATTTATGCATACGCATATAGTTAAAATGTACTTGAAACATATTCAAGGAGATGTTCAAGGATCACAGAACAAATAGGTCGTAAAACTGAAACTAGAGGCTATTACCTCTGTCTCCTTGCCTAGGATTCTTTCCATTAGGTTTCATACCATATTAGGACTGGTGTGTTTTCCATGCTTGCTGTAGGTCACAGTGTGTTTCTTTTCCTTGAAATAAAGGCAAACTTGGTGTTTTCAACTACAAAGATACGATTTATTGGAGAATTAACCTTACTTGGAGTTTGAATATTTTTATATTTTTCTTTTGATTTAAGTGATTACTTCTTAATGTATTAAGTGCTTTTAGTGTAACCAAAAACAAAGACAAAAACGTTAGATTAGTTGTAATGAAAAAGGAAGTCTGAGCCTGATTCATGATTTTGTAGGTAGGAGTAAAACCAGTCTTGGCATAGATACTGCTTCCTTCATATATCTGTGTCTTAAACCCATAGATGAAGGGTGTGTGTGTGTGTGTGTGTGTGTGTGTGTGTGTGTGTGCGCGTGCATGCACGTGTGTGTGTGTGTAATAGCCTAAAGTACATTTGTATTACTTTTGGAAAGAATTTAGCAGGTGTATTACAATCTGCAAATTATGTTGCAGATTTTTAAATGAATTTTTAAAAATAAATTTTGTTTTCAGTTTTGGATTTGCAAGAAAATGTACAATATTCCCCTATCTACCCTCTCCCAGTTTTCTCTATTAATAATCTTGTGTTCATATGGTATATTTGTTATAATTAATAAGCCAATATTGATATATGTTAGTTTATTGATACTGGGTATTATTTGATACAGGGTTATCTAAATGCTATTGTGTTGCTCGAGCTATAAGAGTCTAATTTGTCTTATAACATGAATAAAGTAGATGGTATTAGTGGTTGCTCTTTATTGTAACCAGGTTTTTGTGATGCCTCAGAGGAGAACATCTTTTCTTTTCATTCTAAAGTATAGTCACCAAATCACAGTGTCCTTCCATTATTTTTCTGTAGTAAAGATTGATAAGCCAAGTAGTTCTGACTCTTGGATATATTAGTGTGTTTATGTGTGCTGGAATGTTCTCCCCACTGATGTATTCGTTAGCTTCAGTCTTATATCTCTGTATATTTTACATATTCATGCCTTGCAAAGGAATCTTTTCAAACCTAACTAGAATGTAGTTTTTCAAAGTAGAGCTCCTTTTGGTAGCTTACTCTTTGCTTGTTTGTTTATTTTTTCCTTATTGACATCTTTGGTTCTTCCAGTTACCAGTTAAAAGTCCAGTTCTAGTTAAAATTAAATTTTGATTTTTCCTTTTTATTTGCAATTCTTTCCTATTCTTTACAAATTGTGATAAAATACACCTAACAAAAATTGCTCTCTTAACCATTTCTTAAGTGTACAGCTCAGTACCTCACTCTTTCATTTAGTAGCTAAATCTTAGTCTTCCTTTCTTTTCTCACTTATCTTGTACTTTGTATTCCCATTATTACCATCTTTATTTAACCCTTGTTTAAACTCTCATAGTGCATTTGTCTAACGAGCATTTCAACTTGCAGTGCTTCCTCTACAATCAGTCCATTTTATATCTTCCTTTCAGATCTAGCTTTTGAAAATCTTAACTTACCAAATCATTTCCTCTCACAAAACCTTTCCCCACCCCACTATCTATTGAATTTAATGCAGATTCCTTACTCTTATATTCATGATCTTCTGAGTTGCATTCTCTTTCCTTCTTTAATGATATTGTTATTAATAATCAGTTATTGACATTCAGGTATATGAAACACCAGGCATGTATGATTTTATTTTATTCCTATAAAGTAGGTACTATAATTGCCACTGCTGAGGAAGTAGAGGCTGGAGGGTTCTATATAACATGTCCAACCTAGTAAGTGATGAAATTTGGAATTCAAATATATGTCTCTGCACTCCACAGTTATAACCTCTATTTCCTAGTGCTCCTAAATGCCTTGAGTTGTCTTGTCCCTAACTGCCAGGCACATTGCTATTTTTATTCTGTTTCTTTAACTTCGAAAATCTACTGCCTGGAAGGCTCTTACTTATTCCTTTTTTCCCTCTCTTGCAATCTCATTCTCTCCTTTCAGGTCTAGCTCAAGTCCCAGTTGTTCAGTGATTTTTCCCTCCTTTCTCCCAATTTATGGAATAGTCACTAGCCCCGCCCTTTGTACTTTTACTGTGTTGAATCTGTATCTTCTTAGATATGTGAGCACTTTAGCTTAAACTTTAGTTTGTAACCTCTGAGGTTGAGAACTTTGATTACAGATTTTTGTGGTATCCCCTTATATGTAAAACAACTGTTCAATAAATGTATGTATTGATCATTTGAGATGATAATGGAACTGTTAATAGCTAAAGATTTATAATGCACATCTAAGACTTTTTCTTGATTCTTTGCTTTCTTGAAGTTCTTTATAAATCCATCTAACAAGGTTACATATTTTGATTAGAGCTAGAGGTTAGTGACCTGCAGGAAGTTGTTGACTTACCAAGGAAGCTTGGTAACTACTGCCATATACAGATTCAAATCAGAACAATTCTTCATATCCAGAATTTGACTTTTACTGTCTTACTTTAGTTTAGGCCACTAGCATTTCTCACCTAGATTATATCAGTAGGCTGCTACTCAGTCTCCTTGCTTTTGCCCTTTATTCTCTATGGTCAGAATTCAAGCAGTAGGAGAGATCATGTCAGATAGCAGATGCCTCTTCTAACCACTTCACATTTCATTCAGAGTGAAGTGCTTTGAGTGGACTACAGGGAAGCATGATGCTGATAAACTGGCTCTCTGGAGAGGAAAAAAACCTATAATTTGTAGCATTTCCCTTTTTTTGTGGTATAATTACTCCTATTATGGAATTCAAAGTTCTAGAATGTATAGTATTCTGCTGAACACATGGCCCCTGTCTGACTCCTAATTGCTGCTACTTTCCCCCTTATTCACTCCTTTCTTGTAATACTGACCACCTGCTGTTCCTCAGACATGCCAGATATGCACCCACCTCAAAGAACCTTTGCATTTGCAGTTTTTTTATCGTTAGAATGGTCTTCACCTGAATACATATAGGTTTGCTTATCATTTCTCTCTCAAGTATGGTTATTTATTTTCCATAATCTCCCTATATAATGTTGCTATCTTTCCCCATCACCCCAAACTTTCTCCATTCCTCTGCTTCATTTTTTTTTCTTAGCACTTCCAATATATTGTATGTTTATTAATTGCTCTCCCTTACTGTCCCCTCTCTTAGAGAGGAACATTTTCTTCACTACTGAATCTTCTAATACCTAAAAGAATGCCTAACACATAGATACTTAAGTAGTTTTTGTATGGATTAATATGTACTTCTGTACTTTTAAAGATGAAATTTGAGTGTATTTCTGTTTTGGGCAGCATCCTTTGTGTTAAAGGAATTTTTAATGTTTATTTTATTGATCATCCTGAGATGATTTTTATAATATGCTCCACTGTTTTTCTATCTGAATGATGCCTTACTGTAGGACACATTATTGCTATTTCTAGGTAATGTTTTCTGTAGGTGGAGATAATTATTATATTCACTGTCAAGACTGAAGAAACAGCATTCCATTTTGGTTGAAATGAAAATATAAACAAATATACAAGTACAAATAATGAAAAGCAAATAAACCAAACATATAAACAAATCAGTTTGGACCTGTTATTGGTAATTACAACTTGAAATTACTGTTCACTTAAGCCCCTGTGAGGAACTTAAAAATATTTATGGTTAGGTGTTTGTTTGATAGTGTGTTATTCTCACAATAATGTCATTGTGAGTTTGAAGATTTGTTATAACTAATGAGGAAATGGATTTTGTTCGTTTTGCTTGAAGATCATAATGGGTGTTTGAGAATATTTTTTCTATATAAATATTGAAATTTATATTTTGTTTGGCACTCACTGTCTTTCATTGTAAAAGTAATCCCTTTTACCCAATTTGCCCATCTCCCTTCTTCTGATAATCATAGATTTGACCTTACAGACTAGCAGTTTAGTTTTGTTTCATTTAGTTCATCCATTTGTTTGGTTTCTCTGTATACTGCATATGCATGAGACCATAGGGTGTTTGTCTTTTGGCTTATTTCACTAAGTGTAATACCCTGTAGGTCTATGCATGCCATTGCAAGTGGCAGGGTTTCATTTTCCAATTTTTTAATATCTGAGAAATATTCCATTGTGTATATACACCACATTTTCTTTATCCACTCATCTGTTGATGCGTGCTAAGGTTGTTTCTAGTTCTTTGCTATTGTAAATAATGCCGCAATAAGCATGGAGGTGCATATATCTCTTTAAATTAGTGTTTTTTGGGTGAACTACCCATATATGGGATAACTGGATCCTGTGAAATTTCCATTTTTACTTTTTTGAGAAAACTCCCTGGTACTTTACATAATAGCTGTGCCAATTTATATTCCTGCCAATAGTATATAAGAGTTCCCTTCTCTCTACATTTTCTCCAACTTTTATTGTTTCCAGTCTTTTCAATAGTAGCCTTCCTCACAGGCATGAGGTGCTACCTCATTGTTTTAATTTGTATATCCCTAGTAATAAGACATAGTTAACATCTTTTCATATGCTTGATGTTCTTTTTATTAAGACTTAATTTTTTAGAGTGCTTTAAAATTCAAATCAAAGTTTAGGGGAGGATGGAGAGATTTAGTTTTTTTTTTTTTAAAGGAAAGGTAAGGCAGAAATGAAGGCACACAAGCAGTCAGGAAGAGAGAGGAGGAAGAAACATTTTATTTTATTTAGTTCACACTGGTTCCCCTCTCCCCCCCGCCTCATCCCCCCCACCCACTGGATCTGGGACTTGAACTCATGGGTCTGTGGTGTGTATTCCTTTGGAGGTGATTGACCTAACTGCTACTCCACCAGGGCATGCCAAATTTAGATTTTTTTCTTTATCACTGTGTTTTTAAGTGTCAGAAAAAACAAAGATAGACATAGTTTTCTGTTCATGTGTCTGATTCTTTTGTATGTTTATGTTCTGTGATTCTATTTTCTAATTTATTCAGAACTATTTTTTAAATTTAATTAAGTATTAAATTTTTATTTTAGAAAATTAAGATATACAGAAGATGGAAGGAAGGAAATACTACTCAGTCAACCATTGTTAAGTATTTTAATGTATTTCCTTCTACATATTTCATATTGTATTTAATTATATTCTTATACTTAATAAAAGAATAGTTCGTCTTTATATACAATTTAAAACTATAACTAAATTGCTTCCTTTGGTTAGCATTATACCAAATATTTAATAAGCTCGTTGTGAATATTCATTTTTTTCTTATTATATAAACTTCAATATGGAATGGGCATCCTTGGGACTAGATCAAATTCTTTGTTACTAAATCTGATACTGGATAGAAGATACCAACCATTGTCCCTGCTGATTACACAGAATAAGCAGTATTGACTAATGAATCTTTGGATCATTAGAAGATTAGATTAACTTGTTCTAATTACCTGGTTTAATTTTAATTTTTTTTAAGAAAACTTTTGCCAACAGATACTAATTTCTGTATCTAATACTAATCTTTATATAACTGAATTTATATTTCTTTCTCTTTTTCTTCTCTAATTCCTTGTCTCTTTTCTCATTTTACTCTAAGGTAACCTGTAGTTTATATTTTCCATAGTTTTCTCCATACTGGAATTATCATCCTCTCTATTATTTGTCTGTTAAAACACACACACAACACACACACACACACACCCCCACACACACACCCACACACACACTCCTTCCAACAGTACACATGCAGTTATAGTTTTTTGAAACTTTGTTTTATAAAATTGGATTGTTGTATGCATTCTTGTTTTTCTCACTCAGTATAACTAGTAACTCTTTAAGTCAACCAGTCAATTTGTGTAGCTCTAAATCACTCATTTGTATAAAATATACAATTATATATGAGATAATTCCTTGGTTCAGTTATACCTTTATTTAGTTAATTCCTTATTGATGAACATCTGTTGCATTTTTAATTTTTTGTCACTATGAACATTGTAGTAGTTATCTTGTACTGGCACATTTATTCTATGAGATAACGAATCAGGATTGGAATTGCTGGTTCAAAAACCATATTACATGATACACATCTGAACATACACATATATGAGTACACAATAATATTTAATAATTACTCTAAGACTGTTTTCCAAAACTAACTTAAGAGAATTTTTCTAAGATCTCTTGATTCATGTAAGACAACAGAATATAATTATGTAGTTTTTTTATAGCTATTCCTTACAGGATTTGCTGGATTCTTAAAAGACTTTATCTGAAAAGTTATCTTAAAAAAATTGTCTTTCTGTGTTCCGAGTGACTGTTTTTAATGTAAAATAAAAATTATTTTCTTAAATTTCTAATTTATATAGCTAGTACTAGGGAGTAAGTGGAACTGAGATAGATTTTAAAATCTGACTTTAGTGGTGGGTTGAGAAATAAAGGCCATTTTGATAATAGATTTTTATTTTTAAATTGGGTATTCGTTTAGTTACAAGAGGATTAATTATAAAAATCTCTTTTTCTAGTAGTCTTTCAGCTTGAACAGATAAATATAAAGCATCAGTGTTCAGAGAGGGAATGCTGTAGAAAATGTGTGGGTAGCTGTTGTAGTTTTTACATAGCAGATAACATCTAGAATAAAGAATAGATGAAAATGCTCATTGAGGATTAGTGTCCTTGAAACATCAAATACAACATTCCCGAAGCCTAGCCTTCAGAGCCATTCGTAATCTTTCCATTTTCATCTCTATTTCCCAGCTAGTTCAACATGCTTGGGAAATCTTAATCCCTTTTTTCTGTGTTTCCCACACTCATTCTCAGTGCAACATTTTTTTTTTTTTCATTTTTTTTATTTAAAAGAAAGGTATAGGTGGGGCGGTGAAGGCTAGCAGGCCAGCAGGCAGGAAGAGAGAGGAAGAGGGAAGCACTCCATTTTATTTTATTTGGTTGGTCATCTTTGTTGTTTTCCCTGGTCCTGGGTCTTGAACTGGGGACCTTGGGATGTTTATGGGCTACGCTGGAATGAAACAGGCCACAAGTGCACACCCAGTGCCATTCATTTTTCTTATCCTTTTAAGGCATATAGCTCTCCTTCTATACCCTTGTAGAAAGATCCACTATAATCCATCTTTTTAATATCCAGGGCCTCTCTGACTTCACTACACATCAATCCTTTTTTAGCAATTAACTCCTACAGTGCTTATGTTTTAAAGTTCTTCTAACTGGTTCCTCAGTATATATTTATGTAGTGGTACTTTTTTCTTTTTTTAGTTTATATTGAATGCCTCTTATATGTGCAGCACTATTCTAAATACTGAGTATATAGGGATGAACAAGATAGACAATGTCCCTGTCGTCATAGATCGACAACCAAAAAAAAAAAAATTAACAAGAAAATATCAGACAGTAAAAATCTGATGAAAGCATTTTTGAAGAATGAATACTATCTTAGTTGCTTTAGTTAAAGCAGAAAAAAATTTTTTTAAAAGGATATTAGGTAGCTCTCAGAATCCTTATGGGGGAAGCCATAGCATCAATCATGAAATAATGCCATTTACACCACTAGGCTCGATCATTAGAAACTCTACTGCTTTTCTCACTGGGAACTAGTTTTAGAATTTGCACCATCTATACTGAATATGAGATGAAACTGCTAGGACCTTTGTCATTTCTACTTCTGAAAGAAAGCGGGTATCTGTGAAATGTTCTTCAGAATGGATTCCTCATGGTGCTTCATTAAATCACTTGCTTCCTAATTGAAATATAATGTGAATATGTCCGATTGACAGAACCTAGTTCACATACCTGCTTCCTGTTTGCAAGAGAGGCTGGAAAAGTGAATAGAAAACTTTTGTCTTCGGGAGGCAGGACTTATGAGATGTGAAATTTTCCTAATGAGGAAGGCTGTTTCAAGGTACAAAGTGGCTGAAAAAACCATGGGATATTTGATATGGTAAGAGTAATTGCAGAGTTAATTTAGACTTGAGTAGTCAGAGAAGGCTTTTCTCTGAGGTCATTGCTTATGCTCAGACCTAAATGACAAGAAGTCCATGAAATGATGTGGGTGAAGAATATTTCAATAGAGGAAACAAGTAAAAAGGTCCTGGTTTAAGATTGAGATGGCGATATGGGCCATAAGGCAGTGATTGAGCTTGACCTATTGTACAAATAGCAGGATGGCTGCTGATGCTGCTGGAGTGGAGTGAGTGAGAGGGGGAGTGTAGTGTGAGGTAACAAAGGAGAGAGGTTTTTTGTTTAGTTTCAACAGAAGTTTGAGGACACTCATCTTATTTCTTCCCCTGAGATGTCTTGTTGAGAGCAGGGATGTAATTATAGGTGTGGAGAAAGGAAAGATATTTCTGTATTATTAAACCCCATGAGTTGTTGGGTATCATCGAATGACTAAAATTATTTGTATACTCTTTAGGACAAGAACAGCATGAGATTTCAAGCAAAGATAAGAAATGCTAGAAAGACTATATATCCAGTGAGTAGTAGGAAGAAACCTGTTTTCATTTCCAGAGCCCCAACCTGGTAGGTCTTGAAAGAAATTACTTTTTTATTCCTCTTACCTTATACAGTAATAATGTTTTGTGGTTACAGTTACTTGTGTTGAACTCGCTGTAGTGACTGCTTTAGAATACCAAAAGGCTCCAATTCCCAATTATTAAATAATTGCATTATATAATGAAGTCTTGAAAACTGCTTTTTAGATTTCTTTTTAAAAAGAAGTCAACCCCACAAACAATTGAGATAAATTTGCCTTTATAATACAGAAAGAACATTTACTGCTCTGCATAAATAGAGTCTGCTCGTTGCTCATTCTCTCTTCCACTTTCTGTTTCCAATTAAAGCTAGCATAAAAAGTCCAGGGGCATCTAACAGTCTCATGCTGTACAGTGGCATGCATACTTCAGACAGACTAAAAGGACCGTAGGTGGTGATATTCTAATTCAGTCTTGGCACTACTGATATTTTGTACCAGGTAATTCTTTGTCACTGGGGGACTGTCCTGTGTGTTGTAAAATGTTTAACATCCCTGGCCTATACCCACTAGATACCAGTAGCATTCTCCCCAGTTTTAATAACAAAAAATGTCTTCAGACATTGCCAAATGTTATTCCTAGTTGAGAACTGTATTTTTATACCTTCTTTTAAAATGTACTATCTTATTTTTCCTTTCTAATAATATCTGATGTCCATACCCTATAATTTGCAGAAAATGCATCCATGTGAGCAATTTTTGAAATGATCTCTTTATCCTAAACGTACAGAGCAATAGTTTCAAAATGAGGAAGCAAAACCTCATCTCCTTGTGTGTACATATCTTTTGTATTTTACCAATACTACTTTTGGAAGATCATACAAGATAATATGGGTGCAGAAGTACAATGTGGGTGATACTAGTGAATATAATGGTCAGCTCCTCAATAACTATTTCTCCTTTTCTTCATTGTGCAGCAATAGCTGTGTGGTTTCTGAATTTGACCATAGCCTCATTGTACGCTCTAATTAGCCTAAGTCAGTGGTTTTGAACTGCTATTCTTGACCTATTAAATCAGTTAAGTAGAGTGGCAACCAACTTTTGAAAAACAAGTGTAACCTAAGAAATAGGTGTAACCTAAGAAATAAGTGTAACCTCAGAGTGTATTGTGTATAATAAGGATAAGCATTATTTCTTAGAATATTTGTTTGCCTGTCTGTATATATGTATATGTTTGTATATTGAGTCTTGATATAAAATATATTTCTTGTGGCTTATGGTTGAAAAAGTTAGAAAGCTACTGATCTAAGCCAATGATGATTATTCTATCCTTGCAAGTGATTAGTTCAGTGGTGCGGGTCTCAGCCAATCTGTGTATGTAATTCCCTAGTGACTGTCATTGATTCTAGGACCCAGCACTTGATCTAACTTGATCCAGTCAATGTGAAGGAAAAGACGCTGGATATAGAAACCCTTATTTTTCTACTTGATGAGTACAGAGAAAACTGTAAACCCAGTTGTTGTTGACTGCTCTTTTAAAAACACAGGAAAAATCAACCAATGAGGGTAAAGATGGATACAACCCAGGCTCTTGGAGACGTTGTGGAACTGCTGCGTTAGCTGGACTTAAAGCCCCACTCCTACTACCTCTGGTCTACCATGAATGGAAAATACGTTTCCTTAATGTTTAAACCACTCCCAGTTTATTTTGTTCTATTTGCAGCTGACTGAGTACTGATGATGGGTGTGATGATGGTAGTACTGTTTAGGAATGATTGCTGGAAACTTTTCTTATTTTCTATTTTTAAAATCTGGATGAAAATCATACTGACTGCTCTTTCTTATCCAGGAAATGGCATTGGGACTGTTACTTCAGATCTCATATAGATGGCTTTATTTGAATATAATATTTGATGTTTATAGAGTGTGTCACTTTATGAATATGTGAACGTTAAACATATAAAATCTCATTTTGAGGATTTTATTAACCATCCAGGTTTTGGTTTTTCTTATTAACTAGTTTTGAAGGTTATCTCTACACGTCTCTTTATAGCTTTCTTTTTAATCTATTCTCAGATATTTTTATTTCCTGAACTCAAAAAACTGCTCTGATGTTCTTTTACTGGTATGTTTGCTTGTATTTGTTTCTCTTCAGAGTATTCATTTGTCTCATCTTTTTTAAATGACAAAAAAAAGGATGTGCTGAGAGCAGAGCTGTGAGGAAATAAAAATTGCAAACTGGTTTATATTTAGATTCCTTTATTCTTCGCATTCTAGTCAGTGAGTACCCACGGAATGAACATGGCTCTCTTTAACTTTGGTGTCATATTTTATTTCTTTGTTCAGCAGTTGATCGATGTTTACTTTGTGTCCATTTTTGAGTAGTATGAATAATACTGCTATGAACATTCTTACACAGGTCTTTTTGTGGACTTATGTTTTCATTTTTTGGGAGTATTTATTGAGACGTAGAATTATAGGGTTACAGGACTAGCCTGCGTTTAATATGTTGAGGAACTACCAAACTATTTTCCAAAGTGGCCACCCCATCTTACAATCCCATTAATAATGTTTGAGAGTTCCAATTTCCCTACATCCTCACCAATGCTCATTACTCATTATTACCTTTTTTTTTTGCCATCCTGGTGAGTGTGAAGTGTTATCACATTGTGGTTTTGAGCTGCAGTTTCCTTGATGACTAATGATGTTGAACATACTGTCATGTGCTTAACCATTTGATTATCTTCTTTGGAAAAATGCCTATTCACATTCTTAGCCCATTTTAAAATTGGGTTGTTTATCATTTTGTTGTTGAGTAAGAGTAAGTAAGCTTGTCTTTTTAAACTTCTCTTCATTATGATTCCAACATTCATTCATTTTTCAAACTGGTAACTCAGCATTTTTGCCCCAAGGAAGGCGGTTCTGTGTTCATTGCTGTTCAGTTTTTAAAAGTGTCACTCATCCAGAGAATACATTATATATGTAAAAAATGAGGATGTGCTCTGCTAGTTCAGGCAGCTGAGTTGACAACTGGGGTGTTGATCATGTAGAGCCTGGGGAGCCAGGCTTCTGACCCGGGAGTAGGGGGAAAAAAACAAAAATGAACAAAAAAATAAAAATTAAGTACTTCCTCCTCCTCTCTCTTCCTACCTGCCTCTCCTGCCTTCATTCTTGACTGACTTGCCCCATCTTAACAAAACAACAAAAACAAAAAACCCTGAAGTGGTGATTGTTGAAGTACAAAGACAGATAAATGGAAAACATTACAAAGCACCCTAATATAGGTAAATTGTCTGGTGAGCTGAGTTAAATCCCTTTAATTCCTAGGGGAATCTTATTGAGCAGGGAATCCGTGATAGCTGAAGGTCAACCAAATGTTGTTGATGTCCAGGAGGCACATTCCGTCATCTGGAATATATGAAACATTTGTGTCTTGCAAGGTTTTGTACATAATATTTTGATCATGTATTTGTACCCTCCCTCATTAGAAATTTGGGTATTCAACTAATCCATAACTGGTTTAACTGGATCATAGCAGTGCTTTAGATAGCTATCATATGTACTATTTGTTTTCTTTTGGAGTAGCAAATGAAGACATTAAATATATTCTTGATTAAATTTCAGGAGAGAGCATCCATGAGACCAAACTTCCCTTTGGATTCTTTATCTTTACATTTAGTGGACTTAAGAGTGTAGTCTTTCAGTAAGAGTATTTATGCCTAATTAAGATTAAATGGGGAAAAATGAACATGTAGACTATCTGTAAGAAGTGCCGAAGAAAGGTATATTTAGTTCTGTGCAATTTTATTACATGTGTAGGCTTCTGTATCCGCTGCAGTCTAGAGTCAGAATAGTTCCATCACTTGAAGGATCCTTCCTTTTATAATCGTACCTATCATTTCTCCCCAATCCCTAACCTCTGACAACCACCACTCTCTTCTCCATTTCTATAAGTTTGTCATTTCAAGAATATTATGTAAATGGATTCATTCAGTGTGTAACTTTTTGAGATTGGGTCGTCCCTCCCCCCCACCTGCCGCCACACACACACACACACACACTCTCAGCATGATTCAATAGTTCATTCCTTTTTCCTTTACAGTGATAAAATACAAGTAACATGGTATTTATTTTTAACCATTTGTAAGTATACAACATTAAATACATTCACCCGCACTGTGTAACCATCACCATTATCTATACCTAAAACTTTTCAAAACTCCTAAAAAAACATGTACCTGTTAAATAATAATTTTGCTTCCTCCCCCAGCCCCTGGTTAGTAACCTCTATTCTTTCTGTTCCTGTGAATTTGCCTATTCTCTAGGTACCTCATATAAGTGTAATCTTGCAACATTTATACTGCTGTTTCTGACATATTTTACTAAGCATAATGTTCTCAAAGTTCCATTCATATTGTAGCATGTATCAGAATTCTAGTCCTTTTGATAGCTGAGTAGTGTTTCAGCATTCAACATTTTTATCAATAACAGGGATAAAATATTGATGACTGGCTTTGCAAATTCATATATGGCCTGAAGCTGTCCATGACAAGTTGTATGGTTAATTTGTGTGTTTGTTTGTTTTAAATAGAGATTGAAAATAGTTATCAGACTGAGAGAATGGACTAAACTGATCAAGATAAATTAAATATTGATTAGTGTAAAATTCCATGTGATTATAAAAATAATTGTTACCTAAGATAAGCGTGACAGCGGGTAGCATGGAAAACACCTGGGAGGTTTCATTTGGTAGGATATTCAATATGATTTGGACTCTGTTGATAGAAGCGTAGTGTCCAGAATGAGGGCTGTGATTGTTTTAGAGTACTGTGTTTATTTTCCCTGGTAACTTGTGTTTTGCTCCATATTTAAAAACATATATTCAAAAGAAAAACCAGGATGATTTGGCAGGAGGGTAATAATGGCTCAGTTTTAGAACAAAGTCTATTATAAGATAGAGGGTACGGCTTTGGGGGTTGGGGGGAGGTAGCAAGTCCTTGTCAGGATTTGTTCAAGATGAGACTGAGTGAACACTTGGTAGGGACATTGTAGACTATTTTAGTGTTTCTTCTTGGGGATGTGGGCATGGAAAAGGTGTTCTGTTGGACATGTTACCTCTGTGGGTCCTTAACCTTGAGATTTTGTAATTATAGGATATTTCAGAATCCAGGGGTAAGCTGTTAATGGTGATTAGGGGATAGGTTTGTTGACAACTGTCACTTTCCCTGTTATTGTATTTCAGTATTTATAAGTATTTATTTACTCAGCTTAAAAAAATGAAGTAAAAAACAAATACTCTTTTTTGACAAATCAATACAATTTAATACTTTCAATGTGTGGGCTGGTAGAGCAGAGCAGTGGTTAGGTCAGTCTCCTCAGAAGGAGCAAGCCACATACCCCTGGTTTAAGTCCTGGTGGGGAGGGTGAGTGGGGAGTGGGAGGAGGGGAAGAGGGGGAAACAACCAGTTGAACAACTAAATGAAAAATAAGAGAAAATGCCTCCTCTTTCTTACTGCGTGCCTGCCTACCTGCCTGTTCACCTTCATTCCTAACTGTACCTTTCCTTTAAAACAATTTTGCACATCCCGGTGGCTAGCAGTTTAGTTTACTGGGTGTAGTCCATATACAGTCCATGGTCCCAAATTCGAGACCCAGGACCTGAGGGAACAACCAAAATGAAAAACTATATAAAATAAAGTTCTTCCTCCCCTCCCTTCTTGCCTGTCTACCTGCTTGCCTTCATTCTTGCACTTTTCCTTTAAAAACATTTTTTTTTCAAAAATAACAGTAAATAGAAATAATTTCAGTTTTTAAAATTCTTTGTATTGGAAGGTATTTGTACACGTGGAGGTTGGAAGAGAACATTGCTTAAAGTGTACCTTTATACCTTTCAGTAGTTCTGTTTCTTTCAGTAATTCTCTGTATGGTGAAAGTTGCTGGGGCTTTGACAGATTAGATTTACCTCCAACTCCCCTCGGTTTATGTTTTTAAGTAACTACGATCCTGACTAATTTCTGTGATGTATTAATTTTTTCCTTCCGTGGCTGCTGTTGCCTCTTTTCCTTATACTTGTATAAAGAGTTAGTTCTCAAAGGAAGTGAAAGCGGAAAAAACTCACATTTTTAAAGGAAAACATTTCCTTTTAACCCAGATATCTTTTGTTTTTCCCTCATATGGTTCTCTTTTATCCCCCAAAGAGCAAAGGTTGGCGCTTTATGCTTGTTGGGAAAGAAAGTTTATGACCAACACTTGCTTCCTTGAAATGTTTAGGAGAAATGTTGCTAAGCAGTCTTAGTAAATACTTGATAAACAGAAACTCTGAGCCACACCTCCTCTCTGCATGATCATAGTCAGCTTGGGATTTTAATGATGTAAATGCTATATAGTTCTCTCTCCTGCTTTAAAAAAATGTAACACTTGTCAGTGAGAAAATTTGTTACTATGTTTTCTTTGCCTTAGCTTAGCAGTGTCATTTTATGATTTCTAGGCCAAGCATTTAGCAGTCTAGATGATGGACACTCTTACACATTGTTGCTACTCTGTATTTGAGACAATATAGGAGAAATGGTTCTGTCAAGCATTTGTTCAAAGAACTTTCACAGGCTCTTGCTGCTGATGTTTATAAAAAACTTCAAGAATGGTTTATAATTTGCTAAAGTATTTCCCAAAACTTCTCAATCTTGTTAGTGAAGTATGTAGGGCCTGTGACTTGTAGTTTAAACTCTAAATGTCTACAGACATTTAAAAAAATATCTCTTAGCTTGCTTTCTCCAAATTTCAGGAACTCTTCAGTTGGTAGTAGTGGTATGGTCTAAACTCTCCAGTTGTGAGTTTGCATTCTTGGAGATGCTATGGGGTAGCTCTTTGAGGCAGGAAAACAAATAAAGAAGGGTGATCACTAATGTAATATTAAGAACTTCATATTAGAGCAGTAAATGAAGAGAAGTGGTAAAACGGGTTAGGAGAAATCTCAATTCAAGAAATAGTTTTTAAGCTCAGCTTATTCTATACCTTCCGTGTAACAAGCCAATTGACAGGCCTGGGCCTCAGATCTAAAACAGCACATCACCTAATTGTAAAAGAGATGTATCATTTACGACTTAAAGGAAAGGGATAAAGAAACCAATCCTGTATGAATTCCTTAGGAGGAAAGTTGGCAGTGTTTTTCTCTATTTTACTTCTTAATCTTTGACGTGAAGTTCCTGAGCGCAGTCTCTGGATATAGGTACTAGGTGCAGCAAGATACTACTGATCAAACCCCTAACATCAAATCATCCCCCTCTTTTAAGTTGTCATGGGAGTAGGAATGAGCAGTGATATAGATGAGGGTTATCTTTAGATATAGATGCTGCTTTTGTAGTCATTAAGACTGGTAGGCTTCTGAGACTTAGTGCAGCTGGGGAAATCCTGTAGTATTTTAAAAGAATGGGAAAGCCTAGACTGGAACTTGAGACAGTGCTATAATCTGTTATAAATAAAAACCACTGGAAAAACTTTCTAGCTCTGTTAATGGAGTAAAGCCCACAGTAATCAATAAGAGTTTATTTGAGGAAAATAGGGAATAGGAATAAAGTTTTAAGGACTCTGGGGGACTGAGAAATTCCTACTACTCATCCTTCCTTAGTTATATGTCCAACAAATCAAAAAGTCTGATAGAATGACGAATAGAGCCAAACATAAAGAGTAATAAAATAATGTGTACCCTATATGCCAAATTTGCCTTTTAGATTGCACAGACATTAGAAAGGAGTACTTTTCCCTCTGGTTTGTGCTGTTCGTTTTAGATAAAATACAGCAGAAAGACAAAGCTTTTCTAGCAAGTTTAGACTGAACTAGGAAATGTGGAGTCTTCAGTGTCTTGAAAAAGGAAATGTTGAGTACTGATAGCCATGGTGTTGAAATTCTCTTTCTTATTTCAGTAGTTAAGGGTTATAAATAACACGACATAAGGAAATGTTATATGAAATGTAGAACTCATTATCTTCAAAAATTCTGTATTTGGCGCATAGTTTATAATGGTCACCTTTCTGCTTAAAATTCTTTGCTGCCTGTTGCCTAGAGAAAAAACTTAAAATCCATGAGCCTTGGTATTGAAAGCCCTTTATGATTTGAACCCAGTCTAACTTACCCATTTCCTCTTTTTTTCTCCTCTTCCTTTGCAGTCTAAACTTTTGCTGTGCTAGGTTCCTGAGGCATGACGTAACGGTTCTTTGTTCACAGCTTCTTTCTGTGTGGGATATCCTAACTCTTTTCTACTTGCCAGATGCTGTTCAATCTTCAAGGCCCCAACTCTTTTATTTATACTGTTATTAGAACACTTCTCTCATTATTATATTCAACTAGAGCTAAAAGTATGTTTGGGTGTTAGGAGACAGTACTGTGTGCACTTAGTATAAATACTTAGGTCTTCATTTATGCCACAGTGACATACTACACATACTAGATGCACAGGAAATTATAATCCAATTACTTAGGTAGGAACTATAAATTGGAGTGTCTAAGTTTACCTTAAATTTTTCAGACTACTAGTGACTAGTTGTCAAAAAAGAAAAGGCAGTAATGAGCTGTATATATTTCAGTGAAGTTCATATTCAGATTTGAGGTAGACCTTTCCATTTTACATACTTTAAAAATAACTTTGGGATTATGCTTGCATAATTTGAATATTATTAAATTGTATGCTGGGAATTGGAAACGTAATAAAATTAGACTATATATATATATACATATATATATGTATATATATATATATATATGCATCCTTCCCCCCCCCCCTTTGAATCTAACTAAAAGTGTTAATTTCTGTTCTGGATGAAATCAGCATTTTAATAGTCTTACCTGCAGCAGTCCCTCAGGTTTCTCTGTTTATGAAACAAAAAATTTCCACTTTAATAAAGCCAATCTCCTATGCTCCTGGAGTTTGACTCTCTACAGAAATAGGGTTTGGGGGTATATGGTTAGTCAAAGTAGGCTTTGTATATGAAATTTGTTGGTGAATAAAATGAAGATTTTTATGTCACTCTGCTTTGATTGGGCAGTGTCACCTTGCTCTATATCCATTAATGATAGCTCTTTTGGTTACTATTCTGTGGCCAGCAGAGTACTCCTGTAATGATCTTGTCCCTTCTGCTGTGAAGCTTTCTCTTTCTTTACCTCAAAACAAGAACCTCCATAATTCATGTCTGAGAATAGTGAAATGACAGAATATTCTTTTAAGAAACTTATTAGTTTTGTAGAAATATCTTGAAGCAAGCTTCAGAATTGTGATTTTTAGTTCTGTATTTTCTTTTTAACGTTTGACTCCTATCTCTATATTTCACATATTATTTGTTTTCTTGATTTCTAACTTTGGCGAGGCATGAAAACTACTGTAGTACAAGGGTGAGTTCAAATAAACAGACTCCATGAGTCATTTACTCCTTTTCAGGGACAACCAGTATGCTGCTGTTAGCTATGGTTGCATTTCTTAATGAACAGTCAGGACAGATCCTTTAATCCAGTTGTGCCAGTGGGACCATGAGAGCCACTCTGAGAGAGGGCTCTTAGATCTAAATAGGTAAAGATTTATAGGCTGTATAAACATATTCTAGTGTATTTGGTATAATGTAGACTGTTATAGCATATTTCAGTAGTTAATAAATTATTAATGTGTACCTTCATATGTTTAATTGTTAACACAATTAACAGTATTTCCCCCCTCCCCGCCAGATACAACAGTTAATGCATGTAATAAACTCTTAAGAGGGCAGCATTTAGTTGACTGATCATGACTAAAAACAGAATTTGATTGCATAATGAGCTAATTATGTAAAAAATATACCTCTGTGATTTTTAGACACTGAAAAGGATAAACATATAGAAAGAAACATTCTTGTGGAAGTAGAAGGTATTTTCATACCAGATGGAAGAAAAGACATCTGTACTGTGAAAAGTGTCCGTGTTCCCTGTGGTCAGTGGTCAACACTGTTTACATTTCCTGTGCCATGCTTCCAAGTTGACTGTGGCTTGAGGATTATTTGCGTCTAACAACTTCTATTTGATTAGCATGCTTGTTTCTAGTTCTTCCTGCTTTTTCTATGTACTCTCCATCTCTGCTGTCATAAGAGTTTCTTGAGGTTTGGAATTCTATTTTTTTCAATACTTTGTTGCATTTACCATTTCTTCTCAGGGGTTCTTAACATTTTTATGTGCATTTCAGCCTTTTGGAAGATGTATAAGCCTTTGATTAAGTAGATAATGCTCAGAAATGAATATGATTCTTCTGATTGCAACCTACTAGTCAGTGTCTTCATTTATAAATTAATAGCCATGTTTTTGTGTGTTATTGAGTGTTTGACTGATCTTGATGGAGTGACTGTGTGAAAACTACCAAATAGGGTTCATGTACAATACAGTGCAAGAAATCAGATGTATATCTAACTCCAAACTTCCACACATATGCCTAATAATGAAGAGCCATTTGCTTTTAAAGAATCTGTTGCCTATGAGCAGGACCTGAATATGGATAATTTGGAGGGATTGATTTTACCCATTGGAGGATACAGAAGGCACCAGAGGACCTGACTTAGGAAAGGTCTTTTTGGCATGCTCTCAGACTCTTACTCTGGTGACTGAGACGGCTGGAGTGTAGATGGTGTTAAGCCCAAGGATGGGTGGAGTGGCAGAGGAAAAAAGTTGATGGGGTCACCTAAATAAATAAATAAACAAATAAAAAGTATCATTCTCCGCGCCCCCCCCCCCCCGTCTTATAAAAGAAAGAAGTAAAAAAGAACTAGGAAAGAACTTTCTCCTGAAGTCGCAGTGGTCGGAATGACAATTTGATCTTTTTGGGCAACTCCTGAGCTGACTTTTAGGAGTTACAAAGCTGTAAATACTACTAAGAATTTTATTTAAGATAGGAAGTCAGGGAAAGGGAGGTAATAAGTACCCTATATTTGTTTTTGTTTTTAAAAGAAAGGTGCAGGGAGGAATGAAGGCAAGTAGGCAAGCAGGCAAGAAGAGAAAGGAGGGAAGAAGCATTTTTATTTATTTATTTTTTTAGTTGTACATCCGGGTGGTTCTTCCTGGCCCCTGGACAAGAACCTGGGTCCTTGGATGTCTATGAATTGTGCTTGACCAGAGGTAGTGGACCTAACTGCCGCTCTACCAGGGTGTGACCCTGTTTTTGGTTTTGGTATCAAGAGTGGGGGAGATGGGACTAAGAGAAAGAGGCAAGAGGGAGGGAGAAATGGGAGAGAGGGAGGAAGGAAGGGGAAGAACTAGTTCACCATTTCACCACATTGTATGGTTGTATGGTATTATCTGGTGATTCACTGTTCAGAGAAAGGTTTTTAGAGCCCCTTTGATATAAGTGGCCTAATGAATGAGAGATGATAAATTTAACTGGTTCATTCCTTTATTTATTCAGCAAATAATTATACTAGTACCACCTGTTTCAGGTACTGTTCTAATAATTGAACCCCCTCCCCCATATTTGTTCATTTAAGTAACATGACTATGTAACTCATGTTTCTACTTCTAGAAGCTTGTAATATAAGCTTTGTGATATAAATTGGTTTATAATGAACTTAGAGGTAAATGAAAGGTTCTTTTTTTTAAGGAAAGGTAAAGGCAAGAATGACGGCAAGCAGGCAGGCAGGCAGAGAGAGGAGGAAGAAGCGTTTTATTCTATTTTTATTTAGTTGTTCACATTGGTTGTTCCACTCAGACCTGGGTTGTGAACCTGGGTCCTTGGGATGTATTTGGACTGTGCTCCTTTGAAAGCAGCTAACCTAACCACTATTTCACCAGGGTTTGCCGAAAGAACTTTAACAAATGTAATTATTATTTCCTATGGGGTAGATGCTCTTAGTGGAAGAATGACTGTGAAGTAATGATGAAAGGTTTGGTGCATGCTTAAATGGAATTTGAGACCAATGAATTAGACTTGAAAATAGCCCTTGTTTTGTGTAATAGCTTTACTTCTACTTGAAGTTATCTTGGTGTCTCATGGCAGCTGATTCTAGAAGCCGAGCAGGGTACTGGTCTATAGTATAATTAAATTCTACAACTTTCCAGTAATCCAGCCATTTTTTAATAGATTATGCTATAACTCTTCATTTCTCTCCCTTAACAGTTTTTACTTGCTGTGTTTTGTTACTTGAAAATCATATTAATCCAAACCCTTTTAACCATCCTTAATATAGGAAATGTTTTCTTTTATAGTCTATACATTTTTCTATATATTAAGGGATAACTATATTTTTATCTTTTGGCTTTTGCTTTCCTATCAAAGCAGGTTTTTCAGTTTTTAAAAAAGTGATTTTTGGAGGGTAACATAAGCAGTAATATAATGTTCCTATTTTGTGACAGATTGAGTGCATACTTGATCAATGAAGTGACTTCATTTTGCCAACTAACTCCTTAAATGTAGAAGAGTTTGGTAATGAGGAGACAATGTTGGAAATTTTTTTTAACTGGTTACAGCTTTGGGACAAAACATGAAACAGCAAAACTGGTGATTGTTAAAAGTGGTAAACCCATTTTCTTTTCTTAAAAACTTTCTGGCTCATGCCAAATTTCTTTGAGCTATATAGATTTTTCTCTATCAAACTGGTTTCTGAGTTTTGTTGGAGAATATTTCAGGAATGTTCATAGAGACTTTGAGTTAGCAGGTAGTTCCCATATCAACATTTCCTTATTTTTTAATCCTTGGGTGTTGAGTGTTAGAGCTTTCTTTTTAAAGTGATTTTCCCTTTTTATTTGTGCAGCAAGATCTACAAATGAGTATTTCATATTAATATTATTAAATTGTTTATGTTGGTTGGCTATATGAATTTTAGAAAAAACTTTATAAAATTAAAAGGCTTATGAACAACTTAGATCAAAACCATTTAATTCATTTTTTTAAGCAGGCAAGTTTATTTCTAAAGACTCAAATTCTATGTTTGCCTGAAGGTATACTTTATTTTTCTTCAGTGGAGTAAATATTTAGTATTTTTGCGTAGTTACTACATTATAATACTTTTGTCTTGAAGACTTGGCAAAAAAATTTTTCTGTAAAACAGTGCTCTCACAGTATAACTGTTTTAATTTAAAAAAATTTTTAAGAATTTTATTGCAATACCTTTGTTTTATACATTAAAATAAACTTGCATGTGGTGGTTCTACATATATGCAGTTTCCCCATTCCTCAGATGTACATCAGCACATTCAGCCTTCCACCAAATCACCAAGCGTTCTTCACCATTGTCCATTGGGCTCCTCTACCACTTGTCCCCATCCCCACTGCCCCATTTCCTATTGGTAACCTCAGTTCTATTGCAAGTATCCAAGGGTTGGTTTTGTTTTATCTGTTCCTTTGTTTTATCTATTCAAATTCCACTTATGAGTGAGATCATCTGGATTCTATCTTCTTTTGACATATTTCACTTAGCATAATCCTCTCTAGATCCATCTATGTTGATTCAAATGACAGGATTTCATCTCTTCTAAGGATTGTGTAGTATTCCCTTGTGTTCATATCGCTATATCTTCTTTATCCATTCCTCTGGGCACTTAGGTAGTTTCCAGTTCTTAGCTATTGTGAATAGGGCTGCAGTAAACAATGGGATACAGAAATCTCTGCAAATTAGTGTTCTTGTATCTTTTGTGTAAATACCCAGAAGTGGGATGGCAGGATCATATGGGATTTACATAGTCAACTTTTTGAGGAATATCTGTACTATTTTCCATAGGGGTTGCACCAATTTTCACTCCCACCAACAGTGTAGAAGTGTTCCCTTCTCTACATTGTCACCAGCATTTGTTGTTTCCAGACTTTTGAATAATAGCCAGTCTCTCAGATGTAAGTGATATGTCATTGTTGTTTTGATTTGCATTTCCCTGATGGCCAATGAGTAGGAACACCTTTCCATGTGCCTGCTGGTCATCTGTATATCCTCTTGTGGCTGGATGTGGAGTGGAGGGTTGGGGGTGGGGAGAAGGAGAATGTCTCTCCAATCCAGTTCCTATTTTTTGATTGGGTTGCCTGTTTTACTGTTACTGTGTTTTATGAGTTCTTTGTATATTTTGGATATTAAGCTCTTGTCGGATATATGGATCATAAATATCTTCTCCCATGTAATAGGTTGTCTTTTTATTTGGATGTTTTGGGTTTTTTTTTCTACTGAGAAAAATCTTTTTAGTTTGATGTAGTCTTAGTTGTTTATTTTTTGTTGTTGTTGTTTCCCTTGATGGCTGGAATTGAGTCCCTGAAGGCATCTCTAAGACTGATGTCATGGAATGTCTTTCCTATGTTGTCTTCCAAGAATTTTATGGTTTCTGGTCTCATATCCAAATCTCTTGTCCAATTTGAGTTAATTTTTGTGAATGATGTTAAAGAGTGGTCTAGCTTCATTCATTTGCATGCAGCTGTCCTGTTTTCCCAACACTATTGAAGTCTTTCCTTTCTCCATTATATGCCTTTGACTCCTTTGTCATAGATTAACTGACTATATGTTTGTGAGTCAGTTTCAGTGATTCAGTTGTATTCCACTGATCTGTGCCTCTGTTATTATTCCAGTATGATACCATTTTTATCACTGCCACATTGTAGTATAACTCAATGTCTGGGAGTGAATCCCTCCGGATTTGTTCATTTTTCTTATAATTGTTTTTGCTGTTTAGAGTCTTTTGTTTTCCATACAAATTTTAATTTTAATTTTGTTCTATTTCCTGAAAATAAACTCATGAGATTTTAATGGGGATTGCATTAAATCTGTATATTGGTTTAGGTAAGATGATCATTTTATCAATGGTGATTTTTCCCAACCATGAGCAGGGGATGTCTTTCCATTTCATTGTATCCTCCTCTATTTCTTTCTTTTTTTTTTTTTTTTTTTTTAAGGATTTTTTTTTTTTTAAAGGAAAGGTACAGGTAAGAATGAAAGTAAGTTGGCAAGCAGGAAGAAAGAAGAGAAAGAAGCACTTTATTTTTATTTAGTTGTTCACATTGGTGTTTACTCCTGACCCCTGGTCTTGAACTGACACCTTGAGATATATTTGGAACTGCTCTCAGGTTTACTAGACCTCTAGACCACCAGGGCTCATCCTTCTCTTTCTTTTAAGAATGACTTGTAGTTTTCATTGTACAGGTCTTTCACCAACTTTGTTAAGTGTATTCCAAGATACTAGATTCTTTTTACTTCTATTTTAAATAGTGTGTTTTTCTTGATTTTGTTTTCTTCTGGTGTGTTGTTTACATATAAAAATGTAAGAGTTTTGTGCATTGATTTGTAGCCTACTACTTTACTATATTTGTTAGTTCTGGTAGTTTTTTGATAAAGTTTTTATATATATAAATCATGTCATCTGCAAATAATGATAGTTTACTCCCTCCTTTCCAATTCGGATTCCTTTTATTTCTTTTTCTTGCCTAATTGCATTGGCTAAAACATCCAGATGATGTTTAATTAGCAGTCTCACAGTCACAGTATGACTTTTTTCCGACAGACCCGTTTGTTTGTGTGTGTGTGTGTGTGTGTGTGTGTGTGTGTGTGTGTATGTGTGTTTGTTTTGTTTTTAGTTTACCATGTACCATATTTTACATGGCCAGAATTTCTCACCCTAGTTCAGTGTCTTCCTGTAAAAGTTTAGTCACACTTTTGCTGAGTAGCTATTAATTTTTTTTGTGGTTAGATATGCATGATATAGAACTTACATTTTAAGTTTACAGTTCAGTGACACTAAGTACATTTACATTGTTGTGAACCAATACCCTGTTCAAAACTTTTTTTCATCCCATTAATTATTTTTAGGTAGAAGGTCATTCCAGCAAGTTCTGCCTATATTTTGTTTCCTTGCATTGGGTTTCTTATTATAGTTTGATACTAAGGTGCATATTTCTGTTTTCATTAATTCACTCAACAAATATTTATTGAGCAGCTTCTATGTATGTAGTAAGGCATGGAACAGTGGTGTAACTTTTAGCTATCATATTCATACACTGGACTATCTGATACCATTCATACCAACATTGCTGTAGTTTTCTTTTTAAGTAAATAAAAAAGAAAAGGCCTTTATAAAATATTTGAAGTATGGTCAGATTTAAAAGGAAAAAAAATATCTGAACAGAAGCTCTAAGTCATCACATAACCTGGAGAAACGAAAAGATTTTTTTTATGGTTGTAAAAATGACTTTTGAACAATATTCTTGGATTTTTAGTTAAATATCAAGAAGCTTAAATTTCAAATGTGTTTATAAAAATATGATCTCTCTTTTAAATTGGAAAAACTTTTTTTTAGAGAGATGTGTCATTGGATTGTATTTATTAAAACTATCCTAAGCAGTAAGTCTAAAGTTCACTATTTTCAGATCTCTTATTAGTTCTGTGATATGTTATAAGACTTCAGTGTTTGAAATATCTGAAATTATCCTACCACTATGGGCTTATGAATTTTATGCTATTTTGTAATTATAATATCAGCAACTATCTGTAGTCTAAAGTTGAAGCAAATGTGTTATGATTGCTATCGTGTAAGGTAAGCTAGGATAAGGAAAAAATAATTTATTTGAATCTTTCACTGACAATTCTAAGATATTAAGACCTGTAGTCATTGTATAGTGTTTGGGGAAGTGACTGATTATGTGGAAGTTTGGTAAACCATTAATGTTAACTTAGCCTATTTGATTTTGGGAATGTAAAGGAAATTCTGAACCCAACAAACTGTTTAGGACGTCTAAGCTTGGGAGAGTTAACAATAATAGTTAAAAGGACAAGCTAAAATGGAAGAATAGGACAAAAGTATTAGTGTTAGTATTGTTAGTATTAGGAGTAGGACAAAAGTATTAGTATTAGGAATAGGACAAAAGTATCAAAAGTATTAAAAGTATTAAAAAATTAATAGTTTGAATTCAAGTTATTTACTGTTTGTTGCTTTTGGTCTATAGATTTTGTTTCCTAATCCCATACTACGATTCTCTGTGGATGTGGCTTTTCCAAACTGGTATTATGGCCTTGAAATATATTTTTGGATGCTTTGAGATAACTTAGGGATTATACTACATCTAGACAAATAGTAGGTATTTAGTAAATTTTTAGAGAATTAAGAGTACTTGAACCAAAAAAAAAGTGCATTTAAAAATATTCTGAGTTTTGCTTTGGTTTTTATATTCTTATTAAAATCTATTAAGGAGAATATAGTCCTTATTACTATGTGTAGTAACTAGGACTGCTCTTGTTATAGACAATTTTGTTGCTTTGGAACTTAAGCTACAATTGCAAAGACTTTATAAACACCCAGTATTGTATTTGCTGTTGTACTCTGAGAATTATTATGGAAACAGATCAGAACATAGTCTATTATAGGACTGTTCAACAGAAATATAACACAGTCAATATGTAACATGAAACTTTTTAGTAGCCATGTTAAAAATGTCAAAAAACAAAACAGGTGAAATGAATTTGAATTTTGTATTTTAGCACATCAAATATTACTTTAACATATATTTAATATAAACTTCTATTAGGAGTTATTTTACTTCTTTTGGTAATAGATCTTCAAAATCTTATTAGACATCTGAATTAAGATGAGACATATTTCTTTTTTTTTATACTGTGGTATAATTGACATGGGACAGGGCACATTTCAAGTTTTCAGTAGAGCATATAACTAGTAGCTGTCATCATATGCAGGGTAGGTCTATGTTTTTTTTTTCTCTTTTCTCCATCAGATCTATCACCAAGGAAAGAGAGCAGATATTAACTTTTCCCTGTCCAGGGAACTGTCCAAAACTGGATGGCAGGAGGTATCTGGGTAGTTCATTCTCTGAGGAAGTGACTTTATTGTTTTAGGTACTCTGTAGAAGAAAGACATCTGAAGGAACATCTGTAACTTAAAATATGTTTCTCCTTGATAATGATATCACATCAGGGAAACAGATGATCTACCTGGATATGTACATATAACACACACACAATTTAGTTTCCTCAGAATTTTGGAAAAAGCACTGACTGGTCTTTTCACATTATTAAATAACTTAAAAAGGAGAGTGGCGATATAGGTAGAAATTTTCAATGGCTAATTAATTTTCTTCAAGGTGATTTATAGGAGACTTCTCCTGAAGTATTAGGATATGGATTAATTGGAATTTGAAGTTTTTAATATGCAGTTATACAATCCAAAGAAGATATTGTATTAACAATAGCTGTCAAAATAAGTGAATACAATACATGTTAATAAAATTCACTTTTCCTCCTTTTTTTTCTAAGCTAGTATAAGGACTTCTCTTTGTGACTGCTTTCTACCTCTTGGTGATAGATGGAGATTGAGATTGTAAGTTTGATTTCTAAAGGAAAATAGGTTAAGGGTAAGGTGGCCATACAAGCATTGTCTACACCTCAGCACCTTTAGATGAAAGAGTATGCTGTTAATAATTATTTCATGACAGCAGTTGTTAAACCATGGCTATCACAAGCAGATTGGAACACATGCCTTCTCTTTTGTGAAACCCTGGTAGGAAGTACAAAGTGAATTAAACTAAGTTACCACAGTTAAGGTCCTGATCTCCTTCCTATCAATGCTTAGTTAACTTTTTATTCAGGGAACACAAAGTAATGAGATGAAAATGGTTTAATGAGAAGGAAATAGTTACAAAATAAACTAGCAGTGACTCTCATCAACTGGAAGAATGTTTTGTAGGTATGAAACCAATGTGACAGAAGAGTTTCCTTTAATTGTGTCAACTTACTGTTTTTAAATTCTAGATTAAGTTCACAAAATAGGTGCAAAGACAACAGAGCACTTTTTCTCTAAGGATATTTTGTTGTAAGACATTAATTACATATTTGATTTTTATTGTTCAGTGCTTTCATTTAGACTTTTTTAAAAAGTCATTTTTGAAGAAGATATTTCAGTATATTTTACATGATAAGGAGATGAGTATGTGATGAGGAATGCTATATATCCCTGTTATACATCACATATATATTGAATTTTTTCATAATTTTCTTTATCATGTAAATGGCATCAAATAGTTTGTAACATTAGGAGATTGATCCCTTTCACTCAGCATATCAATAGTTTCTTTCTATTGTCAGATATATTCCATTATATGGATGTATCACAACTTGCCTTTCACTAAATTTATCAAGTTTTCAGATACCATTTCTTTTATTTTTTTTGCACCATCTCTAATGACAGAGATGTTATACCTTTTGGTATTGTACCAGATTCTTGAGGCTCTGGTCTCCTTTGTAACATTGTTGTTCATCTTTCAGTGTAACAGTTTCAGCTAACAATTTTGAAAACTTAATCTGTTTTCCTTTTGCAGCTATTTCTACAGTACAAATGTTGCTGTGAACATTCTTGTACAGGTCTCCTTGGGCTCAGGTACCAGATTTTCTCGTGGAATTTGCCAGTGAGTGTGATTCCTAGGGTATAGGGCTTGCATACTTTTCTTTAGAGAAGTTGCCCAAAGTGGTCAGAATAATTTGTTTTTTCACCAGCAGTATGAGAATTTACGTTGTTCCATATCCTTTTCAATACTTAGTTGTATCAGACTTTTCATTTTTATTTATATGATGGATGTGAAATCGATTCTTAGAGTCTCTTAGCATCGTTTTCCTGATTTTGAGCTTTGAAAATATATTAGCTATTTATATTTCTTCCACTTGAGTAGCCTGTGTATCATTAATCCATTTTTCTATTTTAAAAACAACATTTAGGATCAACTTTAAATGTTTTCTATGGATTTATACTTCTTTAAGTATTTATATCAAAAGACCTTTTCAATGGCCTTAATTTGAAATCAATGGACCTGCCTACTACCTTTCATTCTTGCCTATTTCCTTCCTCTAATAAATATAATAATTCCCTTTTTACAAAAAATCTTGATCAGCATATATTTCATCTGTGGACCTCATGTCTAAATAAGTAGCCATTTTTAACTGGCAGCATGTCATATCATTTTTGCCACATATTTTTAGCAAAATATTGTACCAATGAGTACATGTTTGTTCATTACAGAACACACAGATATTTAACTTTTGAAATAGCATTCTTAAACTATCCTGTATTTCAGGCTACTTCTAGTCATCTTTTAAAACTAGTTAAGGTGGTTGTTTTCTTTTTTTGTGTGGCATGCTTTATATGTCAGATATATTCTGGGTAATGGGTTCTGTGCTTTAGTAATGGGCAATGCACATTAAATGGAAAAAATAATTGCTCTGTAAATGTGGTTAAGTGCACATTACCTTTCAACATTATGTTTGAAATTTGGAATTCCTGTCATCTGCCTGGTCCTAATATAGGGAGCCTTCTCTTTCAGATTATTTCGCCAGATGTCCAGTGTTTCCTTCCCAAATGAAGCAGCCTTGAGTCATAAGTCTGGCCCTGATCTTAATGGAAGTCGGTTTATATATAGTTTGTAGAGCTGCCAAATAGAAACCAAAGATTTCTTGAAGTTAATCCTTTGCAATTCCTGTGGGACAAACTTTTTACTTCTTTGTGCTTTGTTGTTGAAGTTTCTTGGGCAGGGAGTAAATAAGTCTGAGAGAAAGGACAGGGAATTTTGTTTTGTTTTGTTTTTGTGTTTTTTCAATTTAGAGATTTGTCCTGGTCCAAGGAAGAAGGCAGTGTATTCTAGGGAATATAACTATGAATTTAGTCTTATATATTGATCCATTTCTGGTTTAATTTTTTTATTCATATGTTTAGGTGATTGCCCAGACTTCCTTTATTTATTAAATGGAAGTAATATTGCTTACCCTGAATAACCCTGAGATGTGAGAATAGGTGTCGTGATCAGTGGCAATAAGTAATATTCAACATGAGAGTTGTCTTTCAAATACTCAATTTATTCACACAATTCATATGAACTATGCAACCTAACCTTTACAGACTAAGCTATAGCAGTCAAGAGGGAACCGCAAAGTTCTTAGTTACACAATATGCTAAAACCAGAAATTCACTCATTCACCCAAAGTCCAGTTGAAGTATTGATGGGGTTTGGCATGGAGCACACAGCTTACCACAGGAAGGTTTCAGCATGCTGCAAAAATTCCCAAAGTTGCTAGGGTACGAGGCTCCTGTACAATGTGTTGTTGGAGTAGCACATCGTTGAAGTCAGGTGACCACTGCTCATTGGGCACGGGCAGCTTATATATGTATTTTTATCAGTAGTACTCTTTGTAGCAGAAGGCATCTGTATGTCCTGATAAGGGTGTGGTTGTCGGCCATCTGTGCGTTTGCATCATTGGGGCTACTTTTATCAGTATGCAGGCGAGGCGGTGTATTTTTAATATTTTTCTCATTTCTTATTATTCATTAGCATGAGTTACTCCATTTTGTGTATTGTGTAGTCACCACACTTTTTGCTCTTTGAGTTTCAATGTTAGCTACAGTAGGCAGATTTGAGGTTCTACTTTTCCTGCCCTTGGTACTCCACATGTTACTCTAGACAAGCCGAAAGGAAATAGCAGGGATTACTAAATAGATAATAATAACTGGTGAAACTAACTACCCATTGTTAACATTTATGCTTTGAGAAGTTTCCAAATTATGGTTACCTTTTGATTGAGCCTTTTGTGTGTGGTCCCTGTGGCAGATGCTATAATATGATTTTAGGCATGCCCTGGTAAAACAGCATTAGGTCAGATGCCTCTGAAGGAGTGTAGTCCACGTACATCCAAGGACCTGGCTTCTTGTCCCAGATACTGGGGAAAAATAACTAATGTTAACAGCTAAATAAAAATAAAATAACATGTTTCTGCCTCCTCTTTTCCTGCCTACACCTTTCTTTTAAAAAAACAAAATTCTAAAGAATTGAAAATTTGCAGTAATTCATACCAGATTGCATGTGTAGAGTGTTTCTGTTTTTAAACACTTTCTTGATACACTCTGGTGGAGTAGCAATTAGATCAGTAGCCTCGGAAGGAATGCAGGCCACTCAACCCTGAGTTCAAGTCCTGGGTTCTGAGGGTGGGGGCAACAACCAGTATGAACAACTAATTAAAAGTTAAAAAAAAATGAAGTTCTCTTCCTCTTCTTTCTTCCTGCCTGCCTGCTTACTCACCTTCATTTCTGCCTGAGACCTTTCCTTTAAAAAACAACCAACCAACAAGCAAATAAAAAACACTTTCACAACTTTTCCTATATAATTCGTTGAAATAACTAAAGCAGAATTTCCATTTATTTTTAATTTAATATTTATTGAGGTAGCTTTGATTTACGAAGTAATATAAGCCCACACATGAGGTTCACCATCCACCGTATGTATAACACCACATCCTGCCCATGATCAAATTACTAAAAAGTCCTCTAGCACTGTCCCTTGGACTTCACTACTACTTACTCCCTCTCCCCCACCCCCATTCCCTTCCCTGCTGGTAACCTCAGTTCTATTGTCAGTGTTCAAAGGTTGGTTTTTGTTTTGTGTATTGTTTCCTTTGTATCCCACATCTCAGTGAGATCCTCTGGTATTTGTCTTTCGCCTTCTGACTTAGCATAATCCCCTCTAAATCTATCCATGTTTTTGGCAAGTGACAATTCATTTTTAGGACTGTGTAGTATATAGTACATCTTCTTTTATTTGTCTGATGAATATTTAGGTAGTTTATAATTTTTGCTGTTGTAAATGGTGCTACAGTAAACATGGGGTGCATATTTCTCTAAAGTAGGACTTTTAATATTTATTTGATATAGTTTTGGCAGAAAAGTTACTTCAATACGTGTATTACTTTAAAAAAAATTTACACATTATATTCAAGGAGACTCAGAGATTGAATGATTTGCTGAGGACATAACCCTATTTTATAACAGTTTCAGATTTGAATCCAGAGCTGTTTGCTGTCCATCCCATCAAAATGAATCTTGGTGACAGAATAATCCACAGTAAATAAAGAATTTGTTTTATGCCTGAGTGCTGAGAATACATAGGCATTATTAATATTGTGAAAAACATTATTTTCTTTCCTTGATACTGTATCAAATGTGTAACTAGCATTCAGGTGGCGATTATAACTGTTAATAGCAATAAAACAACAAAATTTATAGCACATTTAGAAGATAAGCATGAAGGAAGTATAAGACCTGGAAGTATCAACATAAGATTAAGCCTTCATTTTATTTCGGGTTTTGCACAGTGTCATTTAGTTGCAGAATTGGAGGTCTATTAAATCCCGTAGTTTGTAGACCCGTGGTAAGTGTTTGCATGTTCCTTATAGCAAGATTTCGACTGTGAGACTACCAACTTGAAATTATGGTAATAGAAGCTTTAAATATCCCAAATATTGCAATATGGGTGAAAGGAGCCCTGTTCTTAAGGGAACATGGTCAGACAGCTGTTTTGAAGTTGAAATGAATCAACAGGCAATTTCTAAGGCATGCCTTTTCTAAGTTCAGAGAAACTACAGTCATGCTACTATTTGTAAAACTGGTAGTTTATATGTGTCATGTGGATATAAAAGTCTTTCCTTTGGAGTCCATTTTATAAAAATGTATCTTGGTGACAGTAATCCACAGTAAATATAGAATGTGCTAATTTTAAGCTAGAAGTTTTAATATTTCTGAGGTGATTTTTCTTTTTTTCAAGTTAACTGAAACTTAGCATACCATATTTTTTCCGAGTGGGGGGGACTGGATACCACAGTCATAGGCCTCTTAGATTTGCATTATTTGCAGATCTTGATAATGAGATAATTTTCCTCTCACATTAAAAGCTGATCCATGAGCATGATTATCCTCCCTAAGAAACACCCTAAACATGAAATGTATGACATAAAAATTTGAAATAAGTCATCAATACTTAACATTAACAATACCATTTAACATTCATCATGCATTTACTAAATAGTTACCAAGAACTTTTTGTTATTTGCCAATTTTTTTAAGAGAGGAAGAAAGGAAGGAAGAGGAGAAGAAATCATTTTTATTTCTTTTAGTTGTTTGCCAGGTCCAGAGTTGAGAACCCATGTCCTTGGGCTTTACATGGTCTGTGCCCCAGCTGCATGTTTAGACTTGAGTCATCAGGCACTATTTCTTTACATAAAAATTATAAATAAACATACAATAGTTTATAAAATATTTTCTCATCAGAATTCAACTTTTATGGAAAGGTCTTGTGAAATAGATGATCTTCATTTTAACAGGATGTGTATCTGAGACTTAAAAAGGTTGTGGTACCACACAAGGTTGTTGAAATTTATTGGTTATATTTACTGAGCAGTTATTACGTGTCTGGCATTATACTAAGCATTTTACTTGCATCATTTTATGTAATACTCAAAACCATACTATGAGGAAGTTACTGCTTTGAAACACATTTTCCAAATGAGGAAACAGGTTTAGAGTCGTTAAATAATTTGTCCAAGGTTACATAGTTAGTAATAAGTAGTGTAGTATTCATAGTCTCCATTAGTTTATAAAACACATTTATTTTGGACAGAAAAGGTACCCCATGTGATGAATCAATTAAGTAAATTCTTTTATGTTAGGTGCTACTACTTCTAACACATGAAGCCTCCATTCTGGGATATGTCTTGGTGAGCTGAACATGGGCAGAATTTCAGCTCCATCTTACGTTCTTAGCCAAATGCTTTTATACTGTGCACAAATTGCCACCCTGCACTTTGACCTTGAAGCAAGGATTTCAGTTCAGATCTGTCTGACTCTGCCTATAGTTTATTTAATAGAATGCTGTCAGTGGCAAAGTTTAGACTTCAACCCAGATTCTCTTACCATAAACCCTTGATTCTTTCTGTTATGTACTATACAGGATGATTGAATGACAGTGACCCTGGAGTCCTACACAAAACTGTCCCTTACTCTGTTCCACAGTCATGTTTACTAGAGACTTCTGAGGTTTTAAATGGAAGGGCTAAGAGATACAACCTCACATGTTATGTAGCTAGCAATCCTTGTTTAAATGTCGCTCAAAACTTGTATTTAATTCCTACCTTTCCTACCCTATTACTTGTATGACTTCTACCAAGTTAGGGAAATAGAATAGTAGAATGTTTTAAGAGCGTAAACTCTGGACACAGACTACGTGGGGTCAAATTCTGTTACTACCTATATGAACTTGGATAATTTACTTAATTACTGTCTTTAATTAAAACTGGTCTGTAATATTAGAGATGGAGTGGGGAACAATAGTTTGTATCCCTGTGAGTTGCTGAGAACTACAATATGATTTCACTATATAAAATACTTAAAACAGTGCCTAACATGTAAATATAGTAATCACTATTTAAATGTTAGTTGATACTATTTTTTGCCAATATATTACATAATTTTGAGTGTGCGCCTATAAATCAAAGCTCTTTGGTTTGCTGAACTATATATAAATTATGATCTAAATGTGGTTTTTGGGGGACTTTTTCTTATCAGTGTTTTTCAAAGATTATGTAGATTATATCAAAGTACTGCTTTTAGGGATCCTAGCCTAATTAAAACCAATTCCTAAAAGAAGTTTATACAGCCATATATATTCTCCATTCTTTTTCCCCCCCTGAAATAGTGGTGGTGTTTTTTTTTTTTTTTTTTTACTGTGTTGTGATATCAATCTTTGGATTGTTAGCATTTAAGAATTACATTTTTAGTAGATTGCTCTAGGTTATAGCCACTAACAATTACTCACATATAAAACATTTCTTTTGGATCTTTAGTCAATTTGGGGAACCTCTCAGAAGAAACTACATCATTTACTTGGAGAATAAGAATTGCTAGTTTTTGGAAGCTATAATAGCATTAACATTACTTGCGTATTCATTGTCAGTGTATTTGCTGGACTGTTTTGTTTTTTGTTTTCTTTAAATAGTACTTTTCCTGTATTCAAAGAATAGCTCAATCTGAGAGACTTTCTGGTTTGATACTACTTTGGCATAGCTAGCGTATTACCTGAGTAGGTTTTGCCATCTGTTTTGTTCATTGACCTTTCCTGTCTGCTTTTTCTCCCTTTCTCACTCCCCATTCTCATTTCAGCATGTGCTCTGAGAATCAGAGTTTTGCTTTCAGAGACCATAAATTTAAATTTTTAACTTGAGGAACTATATTAAGGTACAGAAATACATGAAAATGTGAATTAACATTTCATAAAGCCTTAAATTGTAAATTGCTAAGTAAGTAGCTTTATCAGTCAGTCTCATCTCTGAATGGTATTTACAACAGGAGGAATTTGATGCAGGAAAATTAATAAAACAGATAGCGAAGGAATTGAGAGCCAAATTTAAGACAGTAGTCTTGCTGAAGAAACAGGGAGGTGCAACATTATTGCACAGAGTATAAACATTATTACGTCTGAAAAAAATAGAGTATTTAATTTGGTAAGGTGAGGACAAGTACAATGTGATCCTACTCCTCTTTCCCCCCCCAACCCCCCCCCCAAAAAAAACCAACAGAAAGCTTCATAAAAATGGCTATTTGGGGATAGAAAGCTTCTCGCTTTTCCTAGGAGGTGTCAGCCTGAGCATCATTGTTAAGGGATAAAAGTAGGTTTCTTAAAAAGCCGTAAAATTAGAATAATATCATCTAGTTTTACATTTTTTTAATCTCTTCAGAAAGGGGAAAAGAACTTAATGCCTAGTCAAAGTAGTCTGTGGAGTAATGCATACCATTAGCCTATGTTTTTCCCCACTAAAGTCTGTCTCTTCCACCCCATAAGAATGTTCTTTGATGCAACCGTGATGTTGTATAATATCTACAGAAATAGTTGTATCTAAGTATTTGGTATCCAAAGAGTGTATGAAATCTCTGCCTTCCAGAGAAAGTAAACAGTCTATTCCTTTTTTCTGAAAGCATGAATAGGCAACTTTCAGTTACTGGAAATAATTATCTAACTCTAACTTGCCCGTGGGTGGATTAGGCTCATTGATGAGTGTTGGTCTAGAAATAAGCCAATGACTTTGCTGAATGTGCTAGTTTTTTGGCTTTCCCTAAAAGCAGAATTTTAAAAAACATAAGGTTCATTAAGCCTTGGTTTTCTTGGCTCAGTTTAATCTGTTTTCTTGGCTGACAACTTCAGTCATTTTTTAATTGTCCCTTTCTTTAATATTATTTAAATTTTCTATTGAAAACGAAATTTAAAGACAAATTTATGAAGTAATGTGAGAGAGGACAATATTAGTATATTTAGAAGTTTGAAAAATGCAATGTTAAATTTAATGGACTGTGCTTCCAAGTTATTAAAAGGCTCAAAATCTGATTGTAACTGCCTTTATTTATTTGTGTCAGTAAAGTTATTGTTATCGCTTAACTTCCTGTCTGTTCCTCAAATCTCCACGCAGGATGACAGTTTTATTCATCTTAGAAAATTGGCATGGGGTTTGAATGAGGGCTGTAAAATTTGCTTTAAAATAAAAACTTCAGTACAAAAAGTAATGCTCTCTTTATGGTTTGAATATTTGTGCCTCTTCCCATTTTTTTGTTGAAGCCCTGACCTCCCTCCAGTGTGACAATATTTGGAGATACAGGGCTTGTGGGGAGGTAATAAAGATTAAATAAAGTTGTAAAGGTGGGGCCCTAATCCTATAGAGCTGTCCCTTGTAAGAAGAAGAAGAAACAAAAGAACTCTCAGTAAGAAGGTGGTATCTACAGGCCAGAAATATAGCACTTACCAGAAACCAACACTGTTATTAAGGCTTCATCTGGGTTTTCTAGCCTCTGTAACTGTGAGAAAAGAAAATTATTTTCTTTAAGTCACCAGTCTATAATATTTTGTTATGGCAGCCCTCAAAAGACTAAGATACTCTTCATGCAACATTATCTTTAAATCCAACAAAATTTTAAGTCTTGATTCAAGAAATGACTCCCTGAAAAATCTGATTATAATATTTAAAGTTACACTTTTAAGAAAAGAAAGAATATTTAGTGAATTTTGCACCACACCAGACATGGTTTTAGATGCTTTTAAAATGTTTTTGACAATTTAATACTCAAAAGAAACAGAGGTGGTAGTTACTCTTGCCTTTATTTTACAGACAAGGCAACTAAGACTGCCCGAAGTCTTATAATTAGTGATAGGGCTGAGATTCAAACATAGCTCGTTAGAAGCTTAAATTATGCCCTGATTCCTTCTATGTTCATACAACTGTACTGAGCTTAGTGGAATACCAGGAAGAGTGTAAAATGCCATTCTAGGACGTCAGAGTCAGGAAAAGATTTTTAGACTTTGTCTTACACAACTTTTTCATTTTATAGATATGAGAGCCAACATCTAGATTGGTAGTGAAGTGACTTATAATTGTAGACATAATTAGTGAAGTGTGAAGATCAATAGTGCTAATGTTTTTGCAGACCATTTTTAAATCTGTGTATGCTAGCCATTAGTAATAAGAGGCATCAGAAGATGTTGAACACAAGGTTTGAGTTGCATATGGAACTGATCTCAAACCACAAAATG